>QRDG01001952.1:341462-352037 GCA_012064385.1 Puccinellia tenuiflora
CTCCACCTCGAACCGATGGTCGCCGCTGCTGTCGTCCAGGGCACTAAGGACGGTCGCCTCCCCTTTGTGTACTCCCGTGCTCACCCGGCTACGGTGGCTACTTGGACTGCCTCATCTCCTTCTCCATTGGTCCGGTCTAGTGCTGGTGAGTAACTTTGGTTTCTCCCTCTTCTATATGAACTGTGGTGCCTGACCATCCTGCGTGGCACCACGACATGATCGTTGTTAGTCGCTTCAATTGTTTGCGCTTGTTTTCGGTGGCCTGTGTCACTGATGTAATCAGCTTACAGAGGCATTGCGCCTTTCCTCAGTAATCTACTAGAAAAAACCTGGTTGCTCGCAACCAGTTTACCTGCAGTGAAGATGAATTGCCAAAATGTGTATGACATAATTTAGTTTAATGGGATTGTGTTCAGTTTTTGAAGTGTAGTTCGCCTTTGCTCTGTACCTTGCTGTGGTTTTCAGTAGCAATTAGTGCCTTTGTACCTTTTCTGTCATGTGGTGTCCATGGATTGAAATTTTGGCTGTGATGTATCGATTGTAATATTGAAAATGCCTCAAACCTCAAATACTTTAAACAGATTGGGCGAGGCGTTTTGGTGCCCGGGCTCATATGAGCCCGGTTTGTTTTCGATTTTTTTGAAATAGTAAAATGCTACGAAAAATTCTGAAAAAATTGTACATAAACATATTGGAGTGTTCAACACTTGTGTAAATTTTCGACAGAAAACATCAAATTTTGCGCCCTGTGCAAAAAGACAAATCTGTCTTTTTGAATAGGTGAACAGTCCACTATTCAAAAAGACAGATTTTTGTCTTTTTTGCACAGGGCGCAAAATTTGATGTTTTCTGTCGAAAATTTACACGAGTGTTGCTCACATGAATATGTTCCCGCGTAATTTTTTTCAGAATTTTTCGACGCGTTTTCAAATTTTAAAAAAATCGGAAAGGGCAGCCGGGCTCATATGAGCCCGGGCTCCGAATTGCTTTTCCGAAACAGATTGTTGTTCCTTTCTTGTACTTGTTGAACATTTTTCTTTTCCTATGGTATTCAAGTAAATGTGTATGATTTCTATGGTTGACATAAAAAGATGAGCTAAATGATGTATTCCTGCTCTTGGCTACTTGGAGTGGCTTGTACATGCGCTCGTTATAGTTTGACTTCTGATTTTTTATGATCTGGTCGCTGGGGTAGAGCAAACAGAGTTTCATATGATTGCTAGGTACTAGTAGTCTAGAACTATTGTTTGCCCATAATGTACTGAATTACCACCAGTCAGGTATTACTTTTCTGCCTGAATTTTGAATGTTGTTTTGAGGAGGCACTCTTGCTTTAGAGCTTGGTTTGCACTTTGAGCTTTGACACAATTTTGTCTCCATTCTTATTGTATACTCTGTACTTCTAATCTGCAATGGACAAAGTGACAACAATGGGTGGTTGAATTGTGCTTATGTCTGTATTACTGTACAACAACCTGTCAAGTGTTGTTTATCATTTATATTTTTGTTTATGCATCTGCCTCACCGGCCACTGCTTGATTTCTGTTTATGCAGTGAAGGCCTTCTCTAAGGATGACCAACAGAAGCCTTGCCATCTCACTACCTTCCTGGGCTATAAGGCCGGTATGATCCACATTTTGTGTGAGGTCGAGAAGCCTGAATCGAGTAAGTCACCCCTTTGATTGAACTGGCCGCAGTCCTATTTCTACGACATGTTTGATGCGTCCTGAAGACCCAATTTTGTTAGTGTTCAACTGTTCATTTTAAATAAGATAAGTAGTATGATCAGCATGCAGCAATAGTCATATGGTTATTAGAATTATCATGCTATCTCAAGACACTGTCTCTGTAGCGCTGCTAGCCAATTTATATTTTGTGTATGCTTCATGTTATGGACTGCTTTCTGTTGTGAATTTTAAAACATCACAACACAACCATAGCCCTGTATGGCTAGCCAATTTATCATGTCTCTGTACGTGTACTCTGCATTTGTTACTTGGATGATTCTAAACTAGTGACCTTGTGAACAGCTCCAAAAAAATAATTTAGCGAACAACGAAATAAGCCACGGATCTACTGTTATTTTCTACTTTCATCATGGTTTAATCCTAGCTGTTTGTAGATATATTTTTTATTTTGTTCCTAACTGTTCTTGTTTTATTGTCAGGTCCAGGAAAATGGCGTTCCCCTCTTTTACAAGAGCGCTCCTCCTCTTTTACAAGAGCGCTCCTGGATGAAGAAATTCTAAAAGCCTGAAGACCCCGTTAGCAAATAGTAGCTACTAGTATTTTTATAACTTGTAATACTGTGATTGATTAGAACTATGAAAAGATTATAATAGATTTACTTTGGCTGTTATCTGAAATTTTTCCTATGTTTTCTCTCTGCTATGATAGAAATATTGATGCTTGCTGGTGAAATATTGGTACCTGAATTGTGGGACTGGTGGGAAAATGAAATCTGACGAGTGGGACCAATGTGAAATATAAATTTGACAAGTGGGACATCTGTATGGTGGGATCAGCTATAAAATTAAAAAGAAAAACGGAAAATAATGTATAAAAAGGCCAAGGCCTAAAAAAAGGACCATTAAAGCCCAAAAGCCCAAAACAAAAGTCCGACCAAAAGCCTAGATAAAAGGCCGAATAGTTAGGTCCGGCCCATATAGTAGGCTAAACTGGACCGGGCTGATTCTGATCTACGACCATTCTATTTGGTCACAATTCTGCCATGTCAGCTCTGCCACGTTGGATCTGACGTGGTCTGGCCAGATTGCTAGTGACCAAAATAATTGGTCGTAAAATCTATGACCTTTTTTTTGGTCATAACCGTCTATGGCCAATTCCCCAAAAAGGTCACGTAGTTTAATTAGTGACCCTCATCTTTTGACCAACTGTTTTTGGTCACAAAATGGTCACAAATGAAAAAACGTGACCATTCAGTGATCAATATGGAGGGTCACCAGATAGCATATTTCTTGTAGTGTTGTGAGATTGAAGCGACCCGGACCAACCTTACTCGTCCACGCACGAGAGACCGATTCCACGACTGACATGCAACTTGTTTTGCATAAGTGGCTGGCGGGTGTCTGTTTCTCTTATTTTAGTGAGGATGCAATTTTCAATGGAAGGCCTTTCAAAAGGATGAGTAAATAAGCAACTATTATATCACCGTTGTGGTTTTTGCGTAGATTAGAACGGTTCTATCTCGTTGACCCAAGCCACGTAAAATTTGCATAAACAAAGTAGAAGGCGTCTAACTTGTTTTTGCAGAGGGGGTCAAGTGATGTGATATGGCCAATGTGATTTGTGATAATGTATGCAATGATCATGTTTGTAATATTTCGCGACTTGCATGTCGGCGAGTACGGCAACCGGCAGGAGCCATATGGTTGTCTTTTATTTTATGTGACCTGCGTGTCAATGAATCACCATGTAATTGCTTTACTTTATTGCTAAGAGTAGCATTAGTTGTAGTTGCAATAGTTGGTGGACAACCATGGTGATGGCGCCAAGATGATGGAGATCATGCCGGAGATGGAAATCTTGCCGGTGCTTTGAAGATGGAGATCTAAGAGCATATGAAGAAAGGCCATATCATATCACAATTATGAATTGCATGTGATGTTAATCCATTTTATGCACCTTATTGTTATGCTTAGATGTGATCGCGACGGTAGCATGATAAGGTGATCTATCATGTTAATATCAAGATAATTAAGTGTTCTCCCCTAGTATGCGCCGTTGCGAAAGTTCGTCGTTTCGAAGCATCACGTGATGATCGGGTGTGAT
Organism: Puccinellia tenuiflora; assembly: GCA_012064385.1. NCBI lineage: Eukaryota > Viridiplantae > Streptophyta > Magnoliopsida > Poales > Poaceae > Puccinellia > Puccinellia tenuiflora. Next base: position 345,254 of record QRDG01001952.1, read on the forward strand.
AGATTCAACGTTCACATACAACGGGTGCAAGCCAGTTTGCACATGCGGAAATACTACGGTTGTCTTGACGAGACTAGCATGTACAGACATGGCCTCGGGAACACGGAACCGAAAGGTTAAACACGAGTCATATGAATGATATGATCAACACTGAGTTGTTCACCTTTGAAGCTACATCATCTCACGTGATGATCGGTGGTGGTGTAGTGGATTTGGATCGTGTGTCACTAATCAACCGGAGAGATGTTGAGTTTAGTGGGAGTTCATTAATTTGATTAAGTTGAACTAAAATTGTCATAAACCAGTGTCCTAAAGATGTCTTTGCAAAATCCTTTTAGATCATGGGTGACTACAGTAGTATGTTTCTTGCTGAGGAGCTGCGTCTCGATGGGTCAAACTTTGCTGAATGGTACATGCGTCTGAGAGAAGCCCTATACGCCAATGACGAGCTCTACGTGATAGATGAACCTTTAGAAAAACGCCCTGATGTTACTGTTGATTATGAAGGGTATATGGAGTGGTACGATCAAAAGACCACCTACTTGAGAGTCGAGTGGCTGATATGCACCTTCATGGATTCTAACCTTGGTAGACAATTTGGAAACTTGAGCGCAATGGAGATTGTCGATGAGCTGAAAAGAAGGTTCATAGCACAAGTTAGAGTTGCAAGGTTTGAATGCTTGGATGATTTTCTTTCAACTAAGATGGAAGAAAACACTTGCTTGGAACATCACCTGAGTAAGATGCACCGGCTGTATTATACTATGGTGGATGTTTGGAACCATGAAATAACTGACGAGATGGCAATAGATGGGGTGTTGCGCTCGCTTCCCCCCAGCTATAAGGATTATGTCAGGAACTATATCATGGGAAGGGATTCGATCACTTTCTGTGAGTTTATTTCCCAGCTTCGTCAAGTTAAAGTGGAACCCATAGCAGGAGAAGTAGTCAACGCAGAAGGTATATTTTGATATACTAGTTATAAATGTTTAAATGTCCCATTTACACTTGTGGTGAGCCAAGTATTTGATACTTGTGCTGTTTTGTGAAAACAGGGCCTGCCGTTTGAGAAGTGCATGGAGGGACTGAGTGGATTTCGCGGGAAGATGGCAATCAAGGAGTTGATGCTGGCGTCATTTTACTTCTACATTTATCGTTTTAAATTAGAGGATTTGAATGAGTTTTGTAATCGAATTAAGTGTGATCTTAAATTAGTGTGTCTCGGTTTGTGAGACGCTCATTCATGTTAAAGACAAGTGGTTGTTCTGTTTTCATGAGTAATCCTTTTTTGGGAGATCACGTTTCGATTATGAGATTATTGTCCTTTGCTAGATTTAAACGATAATTAGTTAAACACTTATAAGAATAAAGACATGCTAAAATATCCAATACTTAATGATGAGTTTTGTTTTAATTGTACTGTTAGTGATGAAGGGCATCTTGATGCGCATCACTAAGTAGTGTCGTTAAAAATGCCATTTTCTGAAAATGCCATGAGTTGCTGAAAATAAACACAAGTTTGGTTGTACTTTTCAGTGAATAAAAGACATCATTATTTCATCGTGAATGAGTAAATAAGAGTATTTATTCATGTCATGATGAGACCTTGGAAGTAAAGGATATTAAGTTAACAAGATAATTGAGTCTTTTCGATTTGATCAAAAGAGACAAAATATTTGAGTTATTGTTTAGTATGGAGACTTGTGACAAGTGTTATCACAAATTACAATATTTAGAGATTATTCGAAAGTGTTTTGATAAACCTAAAGTATTGTAGTCACATTATATTTGATATTATGTGGTCATAAAGAAGGGTTTTGGTTTTAAGGTTTTATTAGTATCATTTAGATTTATTTTTGATAACACTCTGTTTTAAATAAAGGATCTATTTAATGATTTGCATTTCGCATATGAGTTATGTGAAATAGTGGTTTCGATAATTATGAGATAATTAAAAGACCAAAGCAAATGGAATTTTGTAGAATGTTCATATGAGATTATGAATAGAGATTCCACAATGTGAGACTAAAAGGGACAAACCAATGTGTTTGGTTATGTTGTGTATTTTAGTGGTTTTATCGTGAAATGGTTTCATGGATAAAAGAATTGTTGGAATAAGTTTAGAAAGTTTAAACCTTTCATGTTTATGTATCAAGTGGCACATATGTAAAGTGCTATGTTGGTTAAAACTTGACACATAAAAGGTTCTAATGATGGTGATCATTGTTTTTGGTTTAGCTTGTCTAAAGAGATGTAGGTTTCAAGAATATGAATTTTGTCAAAGGTTGCAAAATAATATTCATGATTTACTTGTCATGTTTGGGAAACAAGACATACTTACATAACTACAAAAGAAGAAATAGAAACTTTAAATACGAAAGTGACTAAGAGTCATTCTACTTTAAGTTTAAATCATAAAGTAATCGTTACTTGATTTTGTGAAAAGAATGTTTCACATATTTATTTTGCGAAGTGTTTGCGTGGAATAAATAAAACTTAGAGCTGGCAAGGTGCTGGTGTTTCGTATATGAGTTCTCGAATCTTAAGAGTTAAGAGTTTTGGAGGAGTCCAAAGTGTCGAGAAAGTGCATAAGAAACTGAGTGAGATCTAATTAAGATATGTGGTGACATATGTTAAGTTAGAGCAGAAATTAATTTCCATAATCAAAATATGTGGTGACATATGTTTGAGTGGGAACTAGTTAATCATGGCAAATATAGAGATAACATATTTCTGAGTGGGAGCCATAGTGGTTTCACAATTTAATATGTGTATGGTGTATATTTGAGTGGGAGTTTACAACATAGTGTTTGAATGAAATGGAGATTTCATAAATGTTGTAAACGTTGTCATAGACCAATGCATAACTTATGAAGTTAGTTTGAACGTCAAATATTCATGTAGATGAATGTATCTATGGAGGATAGATAAGTTTGATAAATATTAAAGTCAGGATGTTTTACCTATACAAGTTTTGAAGGAGTTCAAAATGGAAACAAGAGAAGAATGGTTCGTCTCATTGTGACATATAGGTGAAACATTGAGTTGAGAACTCAGTACAAAATTGATGGTTGAAGGATATGTTGGAATTCAATATGAATTGTTCATAGGTCTCAACATATAAGAACCATGTGTTTGTATATGACCCAAGTTCTTAATTGTAAGAACATGTTGAATGAGGAGTCATTTTTCATGAAATTGAGATGAATTTAGAGAATGGTAGACTTGGTTGAAGTCATAAAGCCAGACTGAATTGGAGATCTCTTTAATATCAGAGTAGCACAGCGAAAGCATGATCGAAAATATCAAAGTGACAAGGATCGCTGTTGATTTGTTAAGTCTACAACATATAGGAGTATATGATTAATTCAAGGATTGAAATAAGATATAATATTTTGGTTTGAGAAAGTTGTTCCAAGATCGAGTGAGTTCCGGATGCATATGTTATGAGAAAGTCCATTTGACTAATCATACATATGGGCATGAAAGGATATGAGTATCTCACTCTATAACCAAACATATTAGATGCATTATATGATAATGAGTTTTATCATGGGATGATAGGAAGTTTATCATGAGATGATAAAGTAATGTCAAATTAGGTGACAGTTACCAATTTTTGCAAAGGACATAAAGAGCTGTAAAGTACAAAGCACGGACAGAACCTCTTCCACAAGCAAACATGATCAGCACTGAGACTTCATGAGTGAGACTCCATGGGTGTTGGATCGAGGAAATGTAAACTAGATTATTGACTCTAGTGCAAGTGGGAGACTGTTGGGAATATGCCCTAGAGGCAACAATAAAATGGTTTATTAAGCATATTCACGTTTATGATAATAGTTTATTATCCATGCTATAATTGTATTAAATGGAAACATAATACATGTGTGGAATATAAACACCCGGAGTCCCTAGTGAGCCTCTACAGGACTAGTTCGTTGATTAAGAGATAGTTAGAGTTTCCTAACTATGGACTTGTTATAGTCACTTGATAACGGAGTCATATCATTAGGAGTAATGGTGTGATGAACATGACCCAAATAAAGAGTTGCAATTAATCGTGTCACAAAAGTTTTGTTGTCAACACTTTTAATATGCCAAATATAGTTTCCTTAGACCATGAGATTATATCACTCCCGTTCACCGGAGGAATGCTTTGTGGACATCAAACGTCACTTCGTAACTGGGTGATCATAAAGGTGGCTTTCAGGTATCTCCGATGGTGGGTTGTTGGGTGATATGAATCGAGAGTGGGATTTGTCCCTCCATGTGACGGAGAAGATATCTCCAGGCCTTCTCGGTAATATAGCATCAAAAGTCTGCAGACATGTGATTAGGATGTAATCACCGAGATCCTATATTATGGACGAGTAAAGAGAACTTGCCGGTAACGAGATTAAACTAGACATGGGGATGTCAACGATTATATCTCGGGCAAGTAAAAAATCGTGAGACAAAGGGAATCATATATGAGATTAATTGAATCTCCGGCATCGTGGTTCAATCGAGAAAAGGTTTTCGTTGAGTGTATAGGAATTAATATGGGCATCCCGGTCCCGCTATTAATTATTGATATGATCATGTCTATGCATTCTCGAACCCGTAGGGTCACACACTTAACGTTCCGATGAAATTAGGTTTTGCGATGAATTAAATGATGAAGTGAACGAATGGTGATTCGGAGTCTTGGATGGGATCCCGGACGTCACGAGGAGTTCCGGAGGAGTCCGGAGAATAAGATTCATATATGGAAAGTAGTTTCCGGAGGTTTCGGAAAAGTTCCGGAAATTATTTATAGGGTACCGGAAGGTTCCGGAATGTTCTAGAAGGTTCTAGAAGTGGGACCACATATTGTATGGGGCCCACATGGACCAAAGGGGTGCAGCCACCACCTAGGTGGGGCGCACCACCTAAGGCCCACATGGGCTGGTGCGGCATAGGAAAGGGGGGAACCCACTCCTAGTTGGACTAGGAGTTGGGCCCTCCACCCTTTAGGAAAGGGAGCCCAAGGAGGAGTCCTAGATGGCCTCCAACTTGGGGGGCAAGGCAAGAGGGGGCCGGCCGGCCCCTGCCCTAGCCCTTGCCGCCGCCTATATAAAGGGGGGAGGGAGGGGTGCGGCACACCCTTGAGGGGAGCCGCCCCTCACACCCTAGCCGCACCCCCTCTCCCATCTAAACCCTAGTGCGCCACCCCCTCTCCCCGAAGGGCTGCCGCACCACCACCATCTCCACCATAGCCGCACCACCCCTATGCCCTAGGGCTGCTGCGCCTTGTCCTCTCCCTCTCCTCTTGCTTGGCTTGGCGAAGCCCTGCTCGCGGAGATCGTCATCATCACCGGCACTACCGTCGTGCTGCTGAGATCATCAAGGCCACGTCCTCTCGCTTGCGGGATCAAGGAGTCGACGTCTTCATCGAGCTGTACGTGTGGACGCCGCGGAGGTGCTGCCCGTTGCTGCACTTCACCGGATTGGATCTCGAGGATAATACATCTCCTCGCGACTAGACGAGTCTAGTTGCGGGGATCGACTAGCCAACCCCTGCACCGACAAAACGCGTTTGTTGATCTTCAAGGGTAAGAGATTGGATCTCACCTTCGCTATCTTCATCTCATAGATCTAGATCCTTGGGGTTTATTCCGCTTGCCGCGTAGAAATTTTTTTGTTTTCCATGCTGCGACCCCATCAGCTTGTCCATTGGAGCTGGCCTCTTGGAACCTGGTTCATAGTGAGAGCCTGGTTGTACAGCTCCTGGTAGGATTGGAACTTGAAGGGCAGCAACTCATATCGGAGCCGCGGTGCAAGCCCCTTGCGAAACAGATACTGCTTGTCCTCATCATTGGTCACGTCCCGAGGGGCGTAACGAGAGAGGTGGTTGAACTCACGCCCATAAGCTTGGACGTCCATACGTCCCTGGGTATGATCCAGGAACTCCCTCCTCTTCAAGTCCATGATGGGCTTGGGGATGTAAGCCGCACGGAAGGCAGTGCGGAATTCGGCCCAGGTGAAGACATGGCCAGCATCAAACATTGACACGTGGCTCTCCCACCAAGAGCCAGCGGCTCCAGTCAGAAGGTAGGTGGCGAAGTTCACTTGTTCAGCCACCGGAACATGCAAGGCAGCAAACTTGCGCTCGAGAGCTCGGAGCCAGTCATCAGCATCCAGCGTCTCTCTAGCTTCAGAGAAAGTCGGTGGTTGGGAGCGCAAGAACTCCGTGAGGGTGTTGCAGTCATTGTTCCTGCGAGCACCCTGCTGCACCAACTGCTCGAGCAGACGCTCATTGCGCAGTCGGTTCTCTTCGATGGCCATCAGAACCTCCGCCATAGAGGGTGGCAGCGGTGGATTAGCATTGCTTTGTTCACCACGACAGGTAGGAGCCATTCTGGAGATTTGACAAGGACACAGTTAGTATCCATCTTCGAATATTTAGGATAGAGCATTAGCATCCTACCGGGTACAGAGATTTATGATGGCACTAACACCAAGAAATAGAACAACACAACCACGTGTGACAACACGTCAACGCGGCGGTAGCAAACACAAACAAGGACTCGAGACACACACTGGACGGTAAAAACCCAACCCCGAGAACCTAAAACCTTGACACAACTGTTAAAACAAATAGAGGTAAGATAACTCAGAGGTGGAGCGAGTTGGGTAAGGAGTAAAAAGAATCCTAAGATGGGTTTCACAACTCATTTTTAGGTTCTAAATAATTTTCACAACACTAGACTCAACATCGACCAATAGAAGGGTTTCCAACAGGCAGTCCTGCTCCGATACC
>QRDG01001954.1:0-102955 GCA_012064385.1 Puccinellia tenuiflora
ATTAAATCCAGCCTGTCAATGACAACGTTGAATAGAAAAGGCCAATAATTATCAAACCGGTCATTGTTCTTATCTTGCTGAAAGCGAAGGATGTTAAAATCCCTTCCTATAAGAATAGGGTATGGATTATCTTTAGCAAGATTGACAAGTTCCCGTAGGAAAGCAGCTTTGTGCTCATCTTGGGCAGCCCTGTACATCGCAACCAAGCTCCATGTAAAGTTATCAGACTTATTCCGTAAGTGTAGTTTAATCTGTAAGTATAGTTTAATGTGAAACTCACCACTCGGAAAGTCCAACAAATTCATAGAGGTAGCTTTAAAGCCGAGTAAGATGCCCCCGGACCTGCCGTGCGGAGGTATCCATTTCTATGTGAAATCATAGCCACCAGCTAGGTGATCTAAGATAGGCACTAGAAAATCACGCCTACCCGATTCCGTTATCGCGACAAAGTCCAACTCATGATCCCGAACACAATCAGCAATATGTGAATATTTAGCCAAGTCTCGAAGACCTCTGCTATTCCATATTTTGCCTTTCATCGGGAAACATTCGTTGATTTTGATGTTCTCGCCCTTTTAGACGGTTTGTATATTTTTTTTTGAGGATTTAGACTTCCGATCCGAAGCTGTTAAGTCTAAGAAAGACTCCAACTGGCCGTTATCCATCCCTACCTCTGACACGTCTCCGACTAGATGAGATAAAAGTTGGCCGACATATGTGGCGTCCACTTCTTCCTCATCTAAATCTGAGTCGTTCAGGTAAACCTTCTTGGAAGAATTATTTATTACTTACATGCACGTTTCCATCAGTGTGTCGCAATTGACCTTTTTTTTGTAGTTTAGTGATAACTTGGATGGGAGATAAAATTAACGACAAAATGGTGCTTATCTGGTTGAAACAACTTTATTTAGCGCATATGCTATGAAATTAAGCAAGGTTGTCAGCAAGTTTAACAAATTGTTAAGAGGATCTCAGAGTGCAACTATAAATTCAGTGTCACAAATATCCTTTTAAGTTTTCAGGTGACATTTGCACGTTTTCAAAGAATAAATATAGTTTCTCAGGAGAGACGACATAACTAGTACTGTTTCCTTTTTTTCCGCATATTTTGTTTTCTTGATCGTAACATTAACCTAAGAATCTAACACAGGGGTTCGCTAGCTATACTAGCGGGTGAACCTGAAATCCGGCCGTGTCTGGCAGGGTTCCTCGTGCGGAAGGAATCAGCTCTCCATCTCGGGAGCTTGTGAGTTGTGACGGATGTGTTCCGGCCAGAACTGGTTCCCGTCGTCGACGTACATCTCCTCTAGGACCATGGCGTTCTCCATGAGGAACTTGGCGAGCTGGACTTGGAAGCAGTCGACCTCCTTTGCATTGAACAACAAAGTCACCTTCCGCAGGCTTGTCCGCAGGCATCTGAACAACGCGCAGTTGTCTGCCAAGGCTGCGGGGACGTCCGAGACCTTGCTGATGCTGTGCGATGGAGTCGTCGTGGACGCGAGCTTCTCGAATCGGCCCATGGATTGGGCGAAGGAATTTGTGGCTGGATTCTCGTTCTCGAGCTGGAGCTCATAGTTGTAGTTCCACCACATCATGAGCCGGAGCTCGGACATCGCCGGGCACGAGCGGAGCAGCCTCGCCATTGACAACGCCATGCTGCTGCTCGTGTCCTCGTGGAATACGTCCAGGTGGAGGAGCTTGAGGTTCGGGAAGGTGGGCAGGATGACCCCGCCGTGCTCCTTCTCGCCGTAGAGGATGTCCTTCATGGAGTTGACGGTCAGCTTCAACTTCAAGGCCCTCGTAGTGGAGAAGCTTGTGAGCATACGTGACGTGGGCTCGTACGGCCGCGAGTGCGAGAGGTGTCCGTGGTAAGTGGCGTCGAGATGGACACGTACCAGACCCGGCGCCGGCGATACCAGCGTGAGCTTGACGGGGTGCCCCAGGTAGGGGAAGGAGATAGGCTCGGCATGGCGAGCCGGATGCCAATGTGTCCGGAAGCCTCTAACTCCTGGTCGCTGACATAGGTCTTGTTAGACTGTATATTGTACAACAACTGTAATTGTATCTGTAATGTACCTCTTGGTACCCATATACTTATAAAGTGATAGGCCACGCACCAGATGCGTTGAGCCAGTTTCCACCAAATTACAGTTTAACATGGTATCAGACTAGGTCACGAAACCCTAGCCGCCGCTCCTGCTCTTGGCCGACGCCGCCGCCACATCTGGCCGCCGCCGCTGCCGCCAAGAACTTCACCGTCCATCCGCGCCATGAGCTCCTCTGGCGCCTCCTCGGCCTCTTCCGCTGCCCTGCTCGCCTCCGCGTCCTCGTCCGCGGCGGCGCCCTTCATCCCGCCCCAGCTCGCGGCGATCCTCGCCGCCAGCAACACGAGCCAGATGGCCGCGTCCACCACCTCGCGCCCTCTGTACCTCGATTCGTCGCAGTTCGCCCCAGGGTTCTTCCCTCCGCCACCGTCCTACGTGTCGGCGCCACTGGTGCCGTTTCGCGCGGTGCCGCCTCCGCCCCCATCGGCGCCCCCGGCTTCGCCGTCGCTCGGCCCCTACTCGGCCGCGCCCGAGGTCGCGACGCGGCCCATCGTCTCTACCGCGGCCGACGTTGCTGCCCCTGTTGGATCCCCGGTCGCCGACGGCCCGGGCAATGGTCCCTATCAGCTCACGCACATCATCACGGTGCGCCTCACGCAGGATAATTACCTGTATTGGCGGGCGCAGATCCTACCGCTCCTTCGCAGTCGTCATCTCGAAGGCTACGTCGACGGGAGCCACCCGTGCCCGCCCCGCCTCGTCCCCGCGGTCACGGCCACCGGCGCCCGGGTCTCGGCCGAAAACCCGGCGTACCGCGCCTGGGTCGCACAGGACCGGGCCATCCTGTCTGCGCTCCATTCCTCTCTGACGGAAGGAGTTGCTGGGCTGGTGGTGTTCGCCGCCACGTCCCTCGACGTCTGGGCGACGATGGCGGACAGCTTCTCGGCTCACTCCTCGGCTCTTCGTGAACAACTCCTCGAGTGCAAGAAGCTCGACTCCTCCGCGCACGTCTACTTCAACAAGGTCAAGACGCTCGCCGACACCCTGTCCGCTATCGGGCAGCCGCTTCGTGATACGGAGTTCACGGACTTCGTTCTTCGGGTCCTCGACCAAGACTACGACAACCTGGTTGAGGCGGTGCAGGGTCGTGACACGCCCATGTCCCCCCGGGACTTGTATGCGCGCCTCCTCTCTACCGAGCAGCGCATTGACGCCCGCCATGCCGAGATGCAACTGAACGATCCCCACGCCCACGCCGCCTACCGTGCTGCTGCTCCTGGTGGCTCTTGTCCGCCTCGCCCTCCTGTTGGCCCACCCATGGGAGGTGGTGGCCGCCAGCCTCCTCCATCGCCGCCGCCCCGTTGATGGGGTCGCAGCATGGAAAACAAAAAATTTCTACGCGGCAAAGCGGAATAAACCCCAAGGATCTAGATCTATGAGATGAAGATAGCGAAGATGAGATCCAATCTCTTACCCTCGAAGATCAACAAACGCGTTTTGTCGGTGCAGGGGTTGGCTAGTCGATCCCCGCAACTAGACTCGTCTAGTCGCGAGGAGATGTATTATCCTCGAGATCCAATCCGGTGAAGTGCAGCAACGGGCAGCACCTCCGCGGCATCCACACGTACAGCTCGATGAATACGTCGACTCCTTGATCCCGCAAGCGAGAAGACGTGGCCTTGATGATCTCAGCAGCACGACGGTAGTGCCGGTGATGATGACGATCTCCGCGAGCAGGGCTTCGCCAAGCCAAGCAAGAGGAGAGGGAGAGGAGCAAGGTGGCGCAGCCCCTAGGGCTAGGGGGTGCGGCTAGGTGTGGAGGAGAGATGGCGGCAGCCCTTCGGGGTAAGGGGTGCGGCTAGGGTTTAGAGGGAGAGAGAGGGGGTGCGGCTAGGGGCAGCCACCAAGGGTGTTCTGCGCCTCCCCCCTCCCCTCCTTTATATAGGAGGTCGGCTAGGGCTTGGGCAGGGGGCCGGCCGGCCCCTCCTTGCTTGCCCCCCAAGTTGGAGTCCAACTAGGACTCCTCCTTGGGCCCCCTTTCCTAAAGGGGTGGAGGGCCCAACTCCTAGTCCAACTAGGAGTGGGACTCCCCTCCTTCTCCCTTAGCCGCACCACCCATATGGGCTTAGGTGGTGTGCCCCACCAAGTGGTGGCAGCACCCCCTTGCACCATGTGGGCCCCATACAAAATATGCGGTCCCACTTCTAGACCCTTCTAGAACATTCCGGAACCTTCCGGTACCCTATAAAAAATTTCCGGAACTTTTCCGAAACCTCCGGAAACCACTTTCCATATATGAATCTTATTCTCCGGACTCCTCCGGAACTCCTCGTGACGTCCGGGATCCCATCCGAGACTCCGAATCACCATTCGTTCACTTCATCATTTAATTCATCGCAAAACCTAATTTCATCGAAACGTTAAGTGTGTGACCCTACGGGTTCGAGAATGCATAGACATGATCATATCAATAATTAATAGCGGGACCGGGATGCCCATATTAATTCCTATACACTCAACGAAAACCTTTTCTCGATTGAACCACGATGCCGGAGATTCAATTAATCTCATATACGATTCCCTTTGTCTCACGATATTTTACTTGCCCGAGATATAATCGTTGACATCCCCATGTCTAGTTTAATCTCGTTACCGGCAAGTTCTCTTTACTCGTCCATAATATAGGATCCCGGTGATTACAACTTAATCACATGTCTGCAGACTTTTGATGCTATATTACCGAGAAGGCCTGGAGATATCTTCTCCGTCACATGGAGGGACAAATTCCACTCTTGATTCATATCACCCAACAACCCACCATCGGAGATACCTGAAAGCCACCTTTATAATCACCCAGTTACGAAGTGACGTTTGATGTCCACAAAGTATTCCTCCGGTGAACGGGAGTGATATAATCTCATGGTCTAAGGAAACTATATTTGGCATATTAAAAGTGTTGACAACAAAACTTTTGTGACACGATTAATTGCAACTCTTATTTGGGTCATGTCCATCACACCATTACTCCTAATGATATGACTCCGTTATCAAGTGACTATAACAAGTCCATAGTTAGGAAACTCTAACTATCTCTTGATCAACGAACTAGTCCTGTAGAGGCTCACTAGGGACTCCGGGTGTTTATATTCCACACATGTATTATGTTTCCATTTAATACAATTATAGCATGGATAATAAACTATTATCATAAACGTGAATATGCTTAATAAACCATTTTATTATTGCCTCTAGGGCATATTCCCAACAGTCTCCCACTTGCACTAGAGTCAATAATCTAGTTTACATTTCCGCGATCCAACACCCATGGAGTCTCACTCATGAAGTCTCAGTGCTGATCATGTTTGCTTGTGGAAGAGGTTCTGTCCGTGCTCTGTACTTTACGGCTCTTTATGTCCTTTGCAAAATTGTAACTGTCACCTAATTTGACATTACTTTATCATCACATGATAAAATTCCTATCATCCCATGATAAAATGCATATAATATGTTTGGTTATAGAGTGAGATATTCATATCCTTTTATGCCTATATGTATGTTCAGTCAAATGGACTTTCCCACAACACATGCATCTGGAACTCACTCAATCTTGAAACAACTTTCTCAAACCAAAATATTATATCTTATTTCAATCCTTGAATTAATCATATACTCCTATATGTTGTTGACTTAACAAATCAACAGTGAACCTTGTCACTTTGATATTTCCGATCATGCTTTCGCTTTGCTACTCCGATATTAAGAGATCCCTAATTTAGTCTGGCTTTATGACTTCAACCAAGTCCACCATTTTCTAAATTTATCTCAATCTCATGAAAAATGACTCCTCATTCAACATGTTCTTACAATTAAGAACTTGGGTCACATATCGTCATATACAAACATATGGTTCTTATATGTTGAGATCTATGAACAATTCATATTGAATTCCAACATATCCTCCAACCATCAATTTTGTACTGAGTTCTCTAACTCAATGCTTCATCTATATATCACAATGAGATGAACCATTCTTCTCTTGTTTCATTTTGAACTCTTTCAAAATATTTAGGTTAAACATCTGACTTTAATGTTTATCAAACTTATCTATCCTCCATAGATACATTCATCTACATGAATATTTGACTTTCAAACTAACTTCATAAGTTATGCATTGGTCCATGACAACATTTACAACATTTATGAAATCTCCATTTCATTCAAACACTATGTTGTAAACTCCCATTCAAATATACCTCATACACATATTAAATTGTGAAGCCACTTTGGCTCCCACTCAGAAATATGTTATCTTTATATTTGACCATCATTAACTAGCTCCCACTCAAACATATGTCACCACATATTTTGATTATGGAAATTAATTTCTGCTCTAACTTAATATATGTCACCACATATCTTAATTAGATCTCACTCAGTTTCTTATGCACTTTCTCGACACTTTGGACTCCTCCAAAAACTCTTAACTCTTAAGATTCGAGAACTCATATACGAACCGCCAGCACCTTGCTAGCTCTAAGTTTTATTTATTCCACGCAAACTCTTTTGCAAAATAAATATGTGAAACATTCTTTTCACAAAATCAAGTAACAATTACTTTATGATTTAAACTTAAAGTGGAATGACTCTTAGTCACTTTCGTATTTAAAGTTTCTATTTCTTCTTTTGTAGTTTTGTAGGTATGTCTTGTTTCCCAAACACGACAAGTAAATCACGAATATTATTTTGCAACTTTTGACAAAATTCATACTCTTGAAACCTACATCTCTTTAGACAAGCTAAACCATAATTCAATGATCACCATCATTAAAACCTTTTATGTGTCAAGTTTTAACCAACATAGCACTTTACATATGTGCCACTTGATACATAAACATGAAAGGCTTAAACTTTCTAAATTCATTCCAACAATTCTTTTATCCATGAAACTATTTCACGATAAAACCACTAAAATACATAACACAACCAAACACATTGGTTTCTCCCTTTTAGTCTCACATTGTGGAATCTCTATTCATAATCTCATATGAATATTCTACAAAACTTTATTTGCTTTGATGTTTTTTAATTATCTCATAATCATTGAAACCACTATTTCTCATAACTCATATGCGAAATGCAAATCATTAAATAGACCCTTTATTTAAAACAGGAGTGTTATCAAAATAAATCTAAATGATACTAATGAAACTTTAAAACCAAAGACCCTTCTTTATGACCACATAATATCAAATATAATGTGATTACAATACTTTAGGTTTATCAAAACAACTTTTGAATAATCTCTAAATATTGTAATTTGTGATAACACTTGTCACAAGTCACCATACTAAACAATAACTCAAATATTTTGTCTCTTTTGATCAAATCGAAAGACTCAATTATCTTGTTAACTCAATATCCTCTACTTCCAAAATCTCATCATGACATGAATAAATACTCCTATTTACTCATCCATGATAAAACAATGATGTCTTTTATTTACTGAAAAATACAACCAACACTTGTGTTTATTTTCAGCAACTCATGGCATTTTCAGAAAATGGCATTTTTAATCACACTACTTAGTGATGCGCATCAAGATGCTCTTCAGCACTAATAGTATAATTAAAACAAATCTCATCATTAAGTATTGGATATTTTAGCATGTCTTTATTTTATAAGTGTTTAACTAATTATCGTTCAAATCTAGCAAAGGACAATAATCTCATAATCGAAACATGATCTCCAAAAAGGATTACTCATGAAAACAGAACAACCACTTGTCTTTAACATGAATGACCGTCTCACAAACCGAGACACACTAATTTAAGATCACACTTAATTCGATTACAAAACTCATTCAAATCCTCTAATTTAAAACGATAAACGTAGAAGTGAAATGACGCCAGCATCAACTCCTTGATTGCCATTTCCCGCGAAATCCACTCAGTCCCTCCATGCACTTCTCAAACTGGCAGGCTCTGTTTTTATAAAACATCACAAGTATCAAATACTTAGCTCACCATAAGTGTAAATGGGACATTTAAACATTTATAACTAGTATATCAAAATATACCTTCTGCGTTGGCTACTCCTCCTGCTACGGGATTCCTTTCGATCTGACGAAGTCGAGACATCAGTTCCGGATAAGTGATTGAATCCCTTTCCTTGACATAGTCTCTGACACAATTCTTGAATTTGGGATGAAGCGAATGCAACAACCCATCTATCGCGAATTCGTCACTCATCTCCATATCCCAAGCATCCATAAGAGTGTAATATATCCTATACATTTTCTTCAGATGATCCTCTAAGCAATCATTTTCTTCCATCTTAGTTGAAAGAAACACACCCAGACCTTCAAACCTCGCAATTCTCACTTGTGCTATGAACATTTCCTTTAGCTTAGTGACAGTCTCAATGGCACTCAAGTTCTTGAATTGTTTGGATAGATCTGAATTCATGAAGACACTCATCAACCAATTGACTTGAATGTGAGTCTTACTCCGACTGAGCCAATCCATACGCTTGTTGTAACTCGCAGAAGCATCGGGTTTTTCTTCTAAGGGTTCATGTAACACGTAGAGCTGATCATTGGTTGATAGGACTTCTCTAAGACGTTCATACCACTCGATGAAGTTTGACCCATCGAGACGCAGCTCCTCAGCAAGAAACATACTACTGTAGTCTCCCATGATCTACAAGGATTTTGCAAAGACATCTTTAGGACACTTGTTTATGATAATTTTAGTTCAACTTAATCAAATTAAAGAACTCCCACTAAACTCAACATCTCTCCGGTTGATTAGTGACACACGATCCAAATCCACTACACCACCACCGATCATCACGTGAGATGATGTAGCTTCAATGGTGAACAACTCAGTGTTGATCATATCATTCATATGACTCGTGTTTAACCTTTCGGTTCCGTGTTCCCGAGGCCATGTCTGTACATGCTAGGCTCGTCAAGACAACTGTAGTATTTCCGCATGTGCAAACTGGCTTGCACCCGTTGTATGTGAACGTTGAATCTATCACACCCGATCATCACGTGATGCTTCGAAACGACGAACTTTCGCAATGGCGCATACTAGGGGAGAACACTTAATTATCTTGATATTAACATGAGAGATCACCTTATCATGCTACCGTCGCGATCACATCTAAGCATAACAATAAGGTGCATAAAAGGGATTAACATCACATGCAATTCATAATTGTGATATGATATGGCCTTTCTTCATATGCTCTTAGATCTCCATCTTCAAAGCACCGGCAAGATCTCCATCTCCGGCATGATCGCCATCATCTTGGCGCCATCACCATGGTTGTCCACCAACTATTGCAACTACAACTAATGCTACTCTTAGCAATAAAGCAAAGCAATTACATGGTGATTTCATTGACACGCAGGTCACATAAAATAATAGACAACCATATGGCTCCTGCCGGTTGCCGTACTCGTCGACATGCAAGTCGCGAAATATTACAAACATGATCATTGCATACATTATCACAAATCACATTGGCCATATCACATCACTTGACCCCCTCTGCAAAAACAAGTTAGACGCCTCTACTTTGTTTATGCAAATTTTACGTGGCTTGGGTCAACGAGATAGAACCGTTCTAATCTACGCAAAACCACAACGGTGATATAATAGTTACTTATTTACTCATCCTTTTGAAAGGCCTTCCATTGAAAATTGCATCCTCACTAAAGCAAGAGAAACAGACACCCGCCAGCCACTTATGCAAAACAAGTTGCATGTCAGTCGTGGAACCGGTCTCTCGTGCGTGGACGAGTAAGGTTGGTCCGGGCCGCTTCAATCTCACAATACCGCAAAGATGCAAAGTGCACGCGAGAAGGTAGCAACATAAAATATCAACGCCCACAACTCCTTGTGTTCTAATCGCATCAACACCTACGAATAGATCTAGGCTCTGATACCACTGATGGGGTCGCAGCATGTAAAACAAAAATTTCTACGCGGCAAAGCGGAATAAACCCCAAGGATCTAGATCTATGAGATGAAGATAGCGAAGATGAGATCCAATCTCTTACCCTCGAAGATCAACAAACGCGTTTTGTCGGTGCAGGGGTTGGCTAGTCGATCCCCGCAACTAGACTCGTCTAGTCGCGAGGAGATGTATTATCCTCGAGATCCAATCCGGTGAAGTGCAGCAACGGGCAGCACCTCCGCGGCGTCCACACGTACAGCTCGATGAAGACGTCGACTCCTTGATCCCGCAAGCGAGAAGACGTGGCCTTGATGATCTCAGCAGCACAACGGTAGTGCCGGTGATGATGACGATCTCCGCGAGCAGGGCTTCGCCAAGCCAAGCAAGAGGAGAGGGAGAGGAGCAAGGTGGCGCAGCCCCTAGGGCTAGGGGGTGCGGCTAGGTGTGGAGGTGAGATGGCGGCAGCCCTTCGGGGTAAGGGGTGTGGCTAGGGTTTAGAGGGAGAGAGAGGGTGCGGCTAGGGGGCAGCCACCAAGGGTGTTCTGCGCCTCCCCTCCTTTATATAGGAGGTCGGCTAGGGCTTGGGCAGGGGGCCGGCCGGCCCCTCCTTGCTTGCCCCCCAAGTTGGAGTCCAACTAGGACTCCTCCTTGGGCCCCCTTTCCTAAAGGGGTGGAGGGCCCAACTCCTAGTCCAACTAGGAGTGGGACTCCCCTCCTTCTCCCTTAGCCGCACCACCCATATGGGCTTAGGTGGTGCGCCCCACCAAGTGGTGGCAGCACCCCTTGCACCATGTGGGCCCCATACAAAATATGTGGTCCCACTTCTAGACCCTTCTAGAACATTCCAGAACCTTCCGGTACCCTATAAAAAATTTCCGGAACTTTTCCGAAACCTCCGGAAACCACTTTCCATATATGAATCTTATTCTCCGGACTCCTCCGGAACTCCTCGTGACGTCCGGGATCCCATCCGAGACTCCGAATCACCATTCGTTCACTTCATCATTTAATTCATCGCAAAACCTAATTTCATCGGAACGTTAAGTGTGTGACCCTACGGGTTCGAGAATGCATAGACATGATCATATCAATAATTAATAGCGGGACCGGAATGCCCATATTAATTCCTATACACTCAACGAAAACCTTTTCTCGATTGAACCACGATGCCGGAGATTCAATTAATCTCATATACGATTCCCTTTGTCTCACGATATTTTACTTGCCCGAGATATAATCGTTGACATCCCCATGTCTAGTTTAATCTCGTTACCGGCAAGTTCTCTTTACTCGTCCATAATATAGGATCCCGGTGATTACAACTTAATCACATGTCTGCAGACTTTTGATGCTATATTACCGAGAAGGCCTGGAGATATCTTCTCCGTCACATGGAGGGACAAATTCCACTCTCGATTCATATCACCCAACAACCCACCATCGGAGATACCTGAAAGCCACCTTTATAATCACCCAGTTACGAAGTGACGTTTGATGTCCACAAAGTATTCCTCCGGTGAACGGGAGTGATATAATCTCATGGTCTAAGGAAACTATATTTGGCATATTAAAAGTGTTGACAACAAAACTTTTGTGACACGATTAATTGCAACTCTTATTTGGGTCATGTCCATCACACCATTACTCCTAATGATATGACTCCGTTATCAAGTGACTATAACAAGTCCATAGTTAGGAAACTCTAACTATCTCTTGATCAACGAACTAGTCCTGTAGAGGCTCACTAGGGACTCCGGGTGTTTATAATCCACACATGTATTATGTTTCCATTTAATACAATTATAGCATGGATAATAAACTATTATCATAAACGTGAATATGCTTAATAAACCATTTTATTATTGCCTCTAGGGCATATTCCCAACACCCGTGGCCTCCTGTGACCACTGATCGCCGCGGCCGTCCCAACGTCGACTGCCAGCTATGTGGCATTCATGGGCACTATGCCTCTCGCTGCCACCGTCGCTTCAAGAAGGATTTCCTTGGCATCGGCAACGACGGGCGTGGTAACGAGAAGCAAGCCGCCATCGCCGAACAGAGTTCCGCCGGCTATTCCGGCGGTGGCTACCCTGGCGGAGGCGGGTACACGCCGTCGTATCCGATCGACCCTGCCTGGTACTTTGACACAGGTGCCACGGAGCACATGACCAATGAGGCTGGTCGGCTTCAGGCGCAGGAGCCCTACCGCTGCCGTGACAAGGTCCGCACCGCTGATGGTTCAGGTATGCCCATTACTCATGTTGGTCAGGCCTCCCTTCTGTCTAGTTCCTCTCGTCGCCTTCGCCTTCGTAATGTCCTTCGCGTCCCACTTGTCACTCGTCCATTACTATCTGTTCGTAAGTTTACTTATGATAATGATGTGTTTTGTGAATTTCACCCGTTTCATCTCTTCCTTAAGGATCGAGCCACATGGGAGGTTCTGCTTAGAGGTCGCATCCATCAGGGCCTGTATGCGTTGGAGGCGCCATCCCTTCCGGAGGTCTTCAGCGATGTTCGCACGTCGGCGTCCCATTGGCATGCTCGGCTTGGTCATCCTGCGTCTCCCATAGTTAGCCATGTTTTGCATCGACATGAGCTCCCTACGTCGTCTAGTAATAAAAATTTAGCAGTTTGTGATGCTTGTCAACAGGGAAAGAGTCATCAGTTACCGTTTGTGTCTTCATCTCGAGTTGTTACTACTCCCTTAGAGCTTGTCTTTTCAGATGTATGGGGTCCTGCCCAAACCTCTGTCAGTGGTCATAAATATTATGTCAGTTTCATTGATGCCTACAGTCGCTTTACGTGGCTTTATCTACTCAAAAGCAAAGCTGATGTGTTTAATGTGTTTTTACAATTTCAATTGCATGTTGAGAGACTCCTACAGCATAAGATCATTCATGTTCAGTCGGATTGGGGGGGTGAATATCGCAACCTCAATTCATTCTTTACTAAGCTTGGGATATCTCATCGTGTCTCATGCCCACATACACATCAGCAGAACGGTGCCGTTGAGCGCAAGCACCGCCACATAGTTGAAACTGGCCTTACACTTCTTGCTCATGCCTCCGTGCCTTTTCGGTTTTGGAGTGACGCTTTTACCACTGCTTGTTTTTTGATCAATCGAACTCCTACTCGAGTATTAAACATGAATACACAGCTTGAACTGTTGTTTAATGAACTCCCTGACTACACTTTTCTCAAAGTTTTTGGCTGTGCTTGTTGGCCGCATCTCTGGCCCTATAACAGTCGCAAGCTTGAGTTTCGCTCCAAAAAGTGTGTCTTCCTTGGGTATAGTGCTCTTCACAAAGGCTACAAGTGTCTCCATGTTCCAACAAATAGAGTCTATATTTCCCGTGATGTCGTGTTCGACGAAAATCTGTTTCCTTTTTCGAATATGCCATCTTCCCCATCGTTGTCATCATCCACTAATAACCACATTATTTCGCCTGATCAACTTGAGGATGTTGCATATTCGCCTGTGTTATTGCCTAACCACGGTGCAGGTACCGGACGTGGCGCTCGCCTTGAGCTCCTTCACGAACCTGAGTCGCCAGGACCTGCTTCTGACGACTGCGACGTTGATCGCAGCGGGCGCGTGCCCCGAGGCCTCCTCCTCGGCTCCGCCTGGCCCAGCCGCTCCGTCGCTCGTGCGGTCGGCTGGCCGTGGGCCGCCTACACCTCGCGCGTCGCCTGCGCGGTCTTCACCGCCCGCGTCGCCACCGCCTGCCTCACCTGGGCCGGCCTCGCCAGCACCAGCTTCCCCGCCTGGGCCGGACTCGCCAGCGTCCGCCTCGACTGCGGCCTCGCCGCCCGGGAGCCCGTCTCCTGCACCATCACCTGCCTCTCCCGACGAGGTAGCTGATGATCCGCCTCCAGCACCTGTGGTTCTTCGGCCGCATACGCGCAGCCGGAGCGGTATTCACCGGCCCAAGGAACGCACTGATGGCACTGTTGCATGGATCGCTGCCTGCTTGGCTCAAGCGCAGTCCGATCCTACTGCGGAACCCCGACACTACCAAGCAGCGATGAGTATTCCTCACTGGCGTGCTGCTATGGACCTCGAGATTCAGGCTCTTCGTCAGAATGGCACTTGGCAGTTGGTCTCTCCCCGTCCAGGAATCAACGTCATTGATTCCAAGTGGGTCTTCAAGGTCAAACGGCATGCAGATGGCTCTATTGAGCGGTACAAGGCTCGGCTGGTTGCTAAGGGCTTCAAGCAACGGTATGGTCTTGACTACGAGGATACCTTCAGTCCTGTTGTTAAACCAACCACTATTCGACTGCTCCTGTCACTTGCAGTCACACGAGGTTGGTCCCTTCGTCAGTTGGATGTTCAGAATGCGTTTCTGCATGGAGTTCTTGAGGAGGTCTACATGCGTCAGCCTCCTGGGTTTGTTGATCCTGATCGTCCTCACCATCTCTGTCGCTTGGTGAAAGCGCTCTATGGTCTCAAACAGGCTCCTCGTGCTTGGCATGCTCGCCTGGGTTCTGCGCTTCGTGTTCATGGGTTTGTACCCTCCACTGCCAATACTTCACTGTTTATTCTTCAGCGACCGGAAGTTACTATGTACATCCTGGTCTATGTTGATGATATCATCCTTGTCAGCTCCTCTGTTGCGGCGACTGATCGTTTGGTTCTAGCTCTCAGTTCTGATTTTGCTGTCAAGGATCTGGGCAAACTTCACTATTTTCTTGGCTTGGAGGTCACATATCCACAGGATGGTCTTGCTCTTTCACAGCAGAAGTACTCTCAGGATCTCTTGCGGCGTGCTGGCATGTTGGAGTGCAAGGCTGCTACTACTCCCATGTCCTCCACTGAGAATATTTCTGTTACTGATGGGACTCTCCTCTCTGCTGATGGTGCTACCGAGTACAGAAGCCTTGTTGGGGCTCTTCAGTACCTTACCATCACACGGCCTGATATTTCATATGCAGTTAACCGTGTTTGCCAGTATCTTCATGCTCCTCGAGAGCCTCACTTGACTGCCGTCAAGCGTATTCTGCGTTACGTTCGCTCCACTGCCTCTTATGGACTTCATCTCCGGCTGGCGCCCTCTGGTGTGCTCTCGGCCTTCAGTGACGCGGACTGGGCTGGTAACCCAGATGACAGGCGATCCACGGGGGGATATGCAGTATTCTTTGGTCCTAATCTGATCGCCTGGAGTGCTCGGAAACAGGCTACAGTTTCTCGGAGTAGCACTGAAGCTGAGTACAAGGCGGTTGCTGATGCCACTGCTGAGCTTATTTGGGTCCAGTCCCTTCTGCGAGAATTGAAGATCTCTCACAGTTAGCCTCCTGTCCTTTGGTGTGACAACATCGGCGCCACATACCTCTCATCAAATCCGGTATTTCATGCCCGAACGAAACACATCGAAGTTGATTATCATTTTGTGAGAGAACGTGTTGCACAGAAGTTCCTGCAGATCAAGTTCATCTCCTCCAAGGATCAACTTGCTGATATCTTCACCAAACCATTGTCTCTTCCTTTGTTCATAGGCTGTAGACGCAATCTTAATTTACTGAGTACCTCAGGCCACAGTTAAGATTGAGGGAGGGTGTTAGACTGTATATTGTACAACAACTGTAATTGTATCTATAATGTACCTCTTGGTACCCATATATAAAGTGATAGGCCACGCACCAGATGCGTTGAGCCAGTTTCCACCAAATTACAGTTTAACAGGTCTCTAGCTCCCAGGACGGTGCATGTCAGGCAGCGGAGTCGGAGGGGCAGCCGGCTGGGATAGGTCGGCATGAGGAAATTGTCGGCGGAATCCGGCGGCGACTCCAGCAGCTTTTGTGAGACGTTTACCAGCAACAGGCTGGTGAGCTCCGGCGCGGCATCGACCATGGCCTGAAGATACCCTTCCATGAAAAAGCAGTTTCGGAGCCGCAGATCTCTCAGGCGCGGGAAACCAAGGCTCGGCGCTGACGGTGGTTGGAAACTGCAGTGGCCGAGCTCCAGCACCCGGAGCGTGGCGGCGCACGGCAGCATGGAGGCCAGCGGAAGGCCGTACACCCGACTAGTGTACTCGCAACCGATCAGGAGCTCTTCCAGTTCCGCCGTGGCGGGGTTACCGGCGAGGAGGCCGGCGACCTTGCCGTCGTCTTGCGGTTCGGCTTGGTCACTGCAGTACGAGCTCTCGGTGTCGTCTATCCTGAGGAAGAGCGTGAGCCTCTTGAGGCCATTGCGTCCGGGGAAGGGGGCGAGCGCCGCAACGGCGTTGCGGAAGAAGACGTCCAGCGGCGAAGAGGGGTCTTCATCCTCGGCGGCCAAGTAGGACCTCATGTCCAGGTTTACCACGCTCGTCCGCCGCCACAGAGGAGGCCATCGGCGCGAGAGGATGGCGCTTGCCGCGGCCTCAAGCGCGGGCACGAATAGGGATGTAAATGGTACGGATAATTTCCGCTCCAAATCTGCATCCGTATTCGTTTTTGAGGATATGGTATGAGTTTTTAGAAATCCGGAGGATACGGATGTGGATGTGGATATTGGACAAGCGGATATCCGACGAAAATGGTAGAGGATATGGTATTGATAATATCCGAAGGATATGGATTATCCGACCTTTTTTGCGGATTATCCGATGTCCTCAAATAGGATTATCCGATAAAATTAGTCTATTTTGTCATGCTATTGTCTATATTGGACATTTTACAGTATTGTTAGTGCTTATTATTAATTTATTGGGTTACCCTTGGATTATCGTGATATTGTACTAGCACACAAGCTATATGAACATGTTTGTAACTTTGGATATAATCTAGTGTTACACCCTTTCTGTTCACGTTATTTATATAAAAAATTAATTTTCTATTTTTTATGTGTATTTATTCGATTATCCGCATCCGATCCGAGTCCGTTCCGAATCCGCTCCGTATCCGCAATCCGATATAATCCGTATTCGAACCCGCATCCGACCATTATCTGTTCGATCCGAATCCGACAAAATAATATGGTAAATGATATGGAAATAGCAATATCCGATCCGATCCGTTTACATCCCTAGACACGAAGGAAAGGATGTGCTGGACCAGGTCGTCAGGGAGGTCAGAGAGACGGTCGGCAGCCATCGTGTCGACGGGAACGGGCGAACGACATCGGATGCGCGCGCGATCGGAGCAGTATTTATGGAACACCTAGTCGCAATCGAGTCGGTTCGTTTAGGATGCAGGACATGATTCCGGTAGGAATCGCACGTGGCTAGCTCGCACCGCGCGAAGGCCCAAAGCCCATCACGTTCCATCGTTGCAGGTTGCAGCCCGCGCGGGAACCGGCCGTTCTACAGCTTCCGTTCGTGGTTTTTTTTTTAATTCACAGGGAGCTCCTTCCCGTTCCATTTCATAAAAAACGAGACCATACATCATTTTATCAATTCATCCTTCACCACCTAAAACGAAAAGCAAAACACTAGTCTAACCCAAAAGGGCCACCGCCCATCACAGCAAAATCAGACCTCAAGGATAAACCCTCCAGGCCACTAGCACCCAAAGAGGCTCACAAATTCAACTTATAATCCACAACTTACAGCATACCCAGCACTATACTATAGCAACAGAAACAAGTCCCTTCACCAGGCGATCACCACATGAATGACTTCGCTTTCGGCTGGGTGCTTCTTCAGGTACTCCATCGATGCCTTTCCAGCATATGGTAAAGCAGCTGTCGCAGCCCAGGTAGAGTTCCATCAAAAACTCATGCAGTTCAGCCTAGTTCTATCAGCAAGGGTGCCTTGATTCTTTCCGGCAGAAAATCCATGAATTGTTTAATATTAATTCAGGAATAATGGTTAAACACTAAGGGTCCGTTTGGGATCAAAGTTTTTTTGAATTATTCCGAGAAAACTTCAGTTTCTAAAAAAAATGAAGTATTCAATACTTCAAGGCGTTTGGGAGCAAAGAATATTGTGGTTTTATAAACTGAAGTATCCACGAAAATGCAGTTTTTTTGACGTTTTGGATACTTCACTCCGGACCTCTTTTTTTATAAACAGAGAAACGCATCTCTTCCTCCCCCTCGTAAAATGCATATCTTCCGGCCTCCCGTCATCTTCAGCTATGGCCATGCCCTCTTCTTCAGCCATGGAGAACCCAGACTCACCACCAGAAAAGGATGTTCGTTCTTCTTTGGTTTCTGTTCGTTGATCGATGTGTCGTCGTTTTTTTTATCTAGCTAGGTCCTTCTCCTTTCCTGCACCGACCCTCCTGCTGTGCATCAGGGCGGGGCTAGCGCGGCCGCAACCTGAGAGCAAGGTCGTGTGCGCCTGTGTATACAATAGTCTCATGTCAGCTTTGTTTACTTCGCTAGGAATAGAGATGTTTTCAACGACCACGACCAAGGGGGCTCGACATTGGTTGATCAACCGACAACAGCGACGGCTACTGTTGATCAACCGGCAACGATCTCTCCTCAAGGTCGAGTACAGGAAGGGGAAGGATGCGCCATGGGCCGGCCCAAGAGAAGCACCCGACTTCCGACTTGGCTTGCAGGCCAAGAATGGGCCCGCTGACCCGTGTAATCTCGCGATGCTTGTATTTAAGGTAGAGAGTGTCTGGCATGTAAACTTGGCCATGAAGTAGATGAACCGGACGGCAGACTACCGTGTACGAACTCGCTTGGTGGGTGGTTGGGAGGAACGAGCGAATCCAACAATTTTCCGTGATTCTGTGAGTGTTCGTGAGATCTGTGGAGTGAATTAGGTAGGAGTTTACATTTTGGTATCAGAGCCAGCCCCCAATCCAAATCTGGAGCCACCAATTCACCACCACAATAGTCGGCTCCAGCTGCGCCGCCGTGTGGAACTCATGGAGGAGATCTCGTCGGAAGGTAGGAACCTGTACGAGATCCTCAAGGCCGAGACACAAGAGGAGTATGAGAACAAGTTCCTCGCGCATAAGAAGGAGATCCTCGACTCCGTGAGGCTCTTCGTCAGCAGCACAGAGAAGCAAATCGAGGAGGTGAATACCAATCTCACCTCGTTGCAGGCCCAACTGGGGGAAGACGTGGCCACCCTCAAGAGCTCCCTCAGCGCCGAGATCGCCAAGCTCACCGTCAGCGTGGATCGCGTCGCCCGGGCCAATCCGAACGCTGCGGTGGGAGGACCATCGGCGTCGACAACCTGGACACCGGCGGGAGGACCGATCGGCCCCAATGGGCACCACGACGACTCGCATCACCGGGGGAAGGCCAGTGCACCGCACACACCTCCTCCGGTCGGAGGTATGCACTCTGGCCTGAATCTCGCTACTCCTGCCCAGTTCAGTGTCTCTTCGTTCCGTACTGACTCGCCATACTCTGCGCCGCGGGTGGAACTACCTCAATTTGATGGATCTAATCCCAAACTGTGGAAGAGGAGCTGCGAAGAGTACTTCTTGCGATGGGAAACGCCTGATGATCAGAAGATTTCATATGCGTCCTCTCTGTTCATTGGGGCAGCGACAACATGGCTAGAGGCGTTCCTGCAGCAACAGCCGCAAGCAGTCTGGGCAGAGTTTGGGGCAGCGGTGTTAGCACGTTTCAACAGAAAACCAGCATCAGATTTTACTGCGTCGCCTATTCCATATTTCTCAAGGTGGTACAATAGAAGACTATGTGCAGTGGTTTTCAGAACTGGTTGATCAAATTTCAGCTTGTGAGGTCAAACCCGGTGTGCTGCACTACCTGACTCGCTTCATCGATGGCCTGAAACCGTCTGTTAGGGTAATTGTGGCGATACAACAGCCGCGAGATCTAGATACTACGTACACCTTGGCCTTGCTGTATGAGGAGTTGGGCGATGGGTGCACGCCTCTAAATACCCCAGCCAACACTGCCACAGCTATACGCAGAGCACAAGCCATGCCATTACCGCCTCCTCCACCTGCACCACCCCAGCGTTGGGTATCGAAAATTGTAGAAGAAAAACGAGCTGCTGATAGCACCAGGAACAACGGAGAGGACCGTTGGTCAAGTCTCAAGGCATACAGACGTTCCAAGGGTCTGTGTTTTGTTTGTGGAGAGAAGTGGGGAAGAGAACATCAGTGCAAGAATTCAGTTCAGCTACATGTTGTGCAAGAGATGGTAGAATGCACGCAGGCTCTAGGTGCTGAGGATGACGGTGTTTCTGTTACTGACAATGTGCAAGAGCAACATCTGCATACAATCTCCCTCGCGGTTGTAGGGGCACAAACACCAGTGGCAAAGTCCATGACACTGAATGTTACCGTACAAGGACATCAAATGTTATTCTTGATAGACTCTGGCAGCTCTATCTGTTTCATTGACAGTAAATGGGCAGACAAGTTGGAAGGCAATAGTGCTCTGAAAAATCTTGTACAAGTCCGTGTTGCTGGTGGTGAACTGCTTCAATGCTCTAAATATTTTCCTTCCCTGCAGTGGAAAACACAAGGGCAGCAGTTCAGTGATGAATTTAGGATACTGCCCCTGGAAACTTATGATGGAATCATCGGCCATGATTGGCTTGCTAAACACAGCCTAATGCTGACACATTGGTCCCAGAATTGGCTTGCCTTGCAGCAGGATGGGAGTTCATCGTTCTTCACGGCATAGATTCAGATGACACCGCTTCTGGCATGTTCGAGTTACATGTGGTGTCGCCAGGGGAAGAAAACCAACAGTCACAAGTTCTTCGTCTAGGTATTCAGGAGTTACTTGATCAGTTCTCTGCTGTGTTTGACACTCCAACTGGGTTGCCTCCTAGGTGCCAGTACGACCACCATATACCATTGATTCCTGGTGCGCGTCCTGTGTCGATGCGACCATACCGAGTGTCACCAGAACTAAAGACAGAAATTGAGCGGCAGGTCCAGGAGTTGTTGCAGCAAGCCGTTATCGTTCCCAGCAGCAGTGCGTTTGCTTCACCAGTGATCCTTGTCCGCAAGGGTGACGGCACCTGGCGTTTGGTGGTTGATTACAGACAGCTGAATGCAATTACTATTAAGGGAAAATATCCTCTGCCAATTATTGATAAATTACTTGATGAGTTATCTGGAGCTCGCTGGTTTTCCAAGCTGGACCTTCGCGCTGGATACCACCAGATCCGGTTAGCACCTGGCGAAGAATACAAGACCGCCTTCCAGATGCATAACGGCCACTATGAATTTTGTGTGATGGCCTTCGGTCTGACGGGAGCACCTGGTACATTCCAGCATGCCATGAATGCCTCCCTGGCACCAGTACTTCGAAAATTTGCTCTCATGTTTTTCGACGATATTCTCATTTACAGTCGAGACTATGAGGAACATCTTGGCCATGTACGTGCTGTCCTGGAAATTCTGGCAAGGGACAAGTGGCAAGTAAAGCTTTCCAAGTGCGTATTTGCACAGGAGAAGGTTGCTTACTTGGGGTACGTGATCTCAGCAGCAGGAGTTGCCACAGATGAGAGTAAGGTTGCAACTGTCAAGAATTGGCCACAACCACAAAATTTGAAGGAATTGAGAGGATATTTGGGGTTCACTGGATACTATAGGAAGCATATCCGTTTTTATGCAATCATCAGTCAGTCATTGACGGTGTTACTCAAGAAGGGGGATATATTTGTGTGGACTCCTGATGCAGAAGTTGCTTTCCAGACCCTGAAGAATGCCTTGGTTACTGCTCCTGTGTTGGCCTTGCCAAATTTCGAGGTGCCATTTGTAATTGAAACGGATGCGTGTGATGTGGGCATTGGTGCTGTTTTATCTCAAAAAGGACATCCCATAGCTTTTGTCAGCCGTGCTCTAGGCCCAAAAAACAGACAGTTGTCAGTGTATGAGAAGGAGTACCTTGCTATTCTCTTGGCAGTTCAACAATGGCGCTCCTACTTGCAACTTCGTGAGTTTGTGATTCGAACAGATCACAAAAGTCTAGTCCACTTGACAGACCAGAGGCTTCATACTGAGTGGCAGCAGAAAGCTTTCACCAAGATGATGGGGCTGCAGTATAGGGTGGAATATAAGAAGGGAATTCTCAATGGCGCCGCTGATGCTTTGTCTCGCAAACCTGTTGAATCTTCTCAAGTAATGGCTATCAGCACAGTAAAACCCGCATGGTTGGAACAAGTGGAAGAAAGTTGTGCTGCAGATCCTTTTGTTCAGCAACTAGTGCAACGGCTTGCTATTGATCCTTTGGCAGAACCACATTTCACTTGGAAAGATGGGCTTCTGCGTTGCCAGAACAGAATTTGGATTGGTAAAAATCAAGCTTTGCGGCGTCAAATCATCTCTGCATTTCATGATAGTCCAGTTGGGGGGCACTCCGGTTTTCCTGTTACATACTGAAGGTTAGTTTCCTTGTTCAAGTGGCAACACATGAAGTCCGACGTTAGGAAATATGTTCAAACCTGCCAGACGTGCCAGCAAGCTAATCCAGAACGTACATTACCTCCAGGTTTTCTCCAACCACTTCCTGTCCCTTCCTTGCCTTGGGAGATTGCAACAATGGATTTTATAAGGGGTCTGCCTCCCTCTCGCCAATTTGATTGCATACTTGTTGTTGTGGATAAGTTCTCGAAGTATGCTCACTTTATTCCGTTGAAGCATACACTGCAAGCAAAGTAGTTGAGCTTTTCATTGACAACATATACAAACTGCATGGCATGCCACTGTCCTTGGTTTCTGATCGAGATCCTGCGTTTACCAGTGTGTTTTGGCAATCAGTTTTCCGGGCCACTGGTACCAAGCTAAGAATGAGCACTGCCCACCATCCTCAGACTGATGGGAAAACGGAACGAGTCAACCAGTCCATTGAATGTTATTTACATTGCTTCATCAGTGCCTATCCGCGGCAATGGTCTAAATGGATATCTCTGTGTGAGCTGTGGTACAACACCAATTGGCATTCGTCATTGGGCAAATCACCTTTTGAAGTCATATATGGGCGACATCCTCGTTATTTTGGCATCACGGCTTCAGACAGAATCGCTGCCAGGGATGTCCAGTTGTGGTTGCAGGAGAGAGCATTGATTATGGCGTCAGTCCGCTAGCATCTTCTTCGTATGCAGCAGCGAACGAAATCCCAAGCAGACAAGGGGCGTGTGGAATGCGTTTTCCAGGTGGGCGAAGTGGTATTCCTGAAACTGCAACCCTATATCCAAAACTCTGTTGCTCGCCGTTCCAATCAGAAACTGGCATTCAAGTTCTTCGGTCCCTTCCTGATTGAAGATCGAGTGGGAGCAGTCGCTTATAAGCTGAAGTTGCCTGATTCTAGTCGTATTCACCCTGTTTTCCATGTGTCTCAATTGAAGAAGTGTCTTCGACCAGACCAGCAGGTACTGCCAGTTCTTCCTAACCCTGATGCTACTTTCCAGTTTCCTGTGAGTGTGCTGCAGAAAAGGGTACGCCAGCACGGCCTGTCTACTGTCGTCCAAGGCTTGATCTGTTGGAGCGATTCGTCCGAAGATCTAGCTACCTGGGAGGATTTGGAAGCGTTGAAACAACAGTTTCCTTCCTTCCCTGCTTGGGGGCAAGCAGGTCTTCAAGATGGGGAGATTGTCAACGACCATGACCAAGGGGGCTCGACATTGGTTGATCAATCGACAACAGCGACGGCTACTGTTGATCAACCGGCAACGATCTCTCCTCAAGGTCGAGTACAGGAAGGGGAAGGATGAGCCATGGGCCGGCCCAAGAGAAGCACCCGACTTCCGACCTGGCTTGCAGGCCAAGAATGGGCCCGCTGACCCGTGTAATCTCGCGATGCTTGTATTTAATGTAGAGAGTGTCTGGCATGTAAACTTGGCCAGGAAGTAGATGAACCGGACGGCAGACTGCCGTGTACGAACTCGCTCGGTGGGTGGTTGGGAGAAACGAGCGAATCCAACAATTTTCCGTGATTCTGTGAGTGTTCGTGAGATCTGTGGAGTGAATTAGGTAGGAGTTTACGGACAGTGCTACTGCTACTCATTGGGAGCATGCAACTAGGAACGCTAGGAACAGAGATGTTTCCTGCAGGTAATACTATGACGACGACGACGGCCGCGCGCAAGATGCTACGACGGCGAAGATACAAGCAGGATTTGCCATGAGTAGTAGAAGCAGGATACTACTCATGCCCAACCATGCATGCAAGAGCCATGCACACATCTATATTCAAAACGGTCAGCATGCAGGCATAACAAGCGATGGCAAAACAACACTTCCCAAACACCTCACGATTTTTGCTAAAACGGAGAAATACTACGGTACCAGGAAACTGCAGTATTCCTTTGCCAGGCAAATCAATACTTCATTTTCTGAATACTTTGGTTTACAAAATACTTTGCTCCCAAACAGACCCTAAACCATTTCTATTATTCCAAATGCTCCACAACACAACTGAAGACACAATGTTAAGATGCATGTATCTGCCCAATTTTTTTTAATAATACAATTTTTTATTCATTTCGATAAATAATACATGTTTGTGAAGAATTAGAAAAATAATACACCCTCGGCTTGGAGGAGGCCGAGCAGGTCTTATCGGCTTCGACGAAGCTGACGAGCTTGTCGGCCTACCAACCTGCCGGGGTTGGTGACCTGGTCGGCTTGGAGGACGCCGAGCAGGCATATCGGCCTGGACGAAGCCGATTAGAGCTATTTGGCTACGGCCACGCCGAGTGCTGCATGCATTTACCCGCCAGCCTCTATTTCTTTGTATACTTGTATCTTTATTTCTTTTGTATCTCCATTTCAGTTTTAGATGGTAAGTAAAACTTATGAAATATATGTTGTCTCGCCATATATTTGCCGTCACCGATGCTCCCGCTTTAATTCTCCCGCCTTAATTCTCCCGCCATTTTATCCCGCCTTAATTATCCCGCCATTTTCTCCCGCCCTTCATCGTTCCTGCCACTTTCTCCCGCCATTCTCGTTCCCGCAATTTTCTCCCACCCTTTCTCTTCCCGCCATTTTCTCCCACCATTTTTTCTATTCCCATGCTATAAAAGCCGTTGCTCAGTCAGGTGGATAAGTAGTCTAGCGAATTCACTCATCGATGTCGGGTTTTCCTCCTTACCGTAGCTTTCTTCCCCACGAGTCTGAGCGCCTTGTGAAG
The DNA here is from genome assembly GCA_012064385.1 of Puccinellia tenuiflora. Taxonomy (NCBI): domain Eukaryota; kingdom Viridiplantae; phylum Streptophyta; class Magnoliopsida; order Poales; family Poaceae; genus Puccinellia; species Puccinellia tenuiflora. Next base: position 25,021 of record QRDG01001954.1, read on the forward strand.
TGTGCTGCCGAGTTTAGGGTAGACAATAAATTAGTTCCATGGGAGGAACTCATTAGTAGTGATAGTTTCCTCACTGAGATAGACGCGACATTATGGAGGAAGCATTATTGGGCTCATAGGACTCCACAGGAAATACGACAGGAACTTCTTAGGATGCATGAAAGGTGGAAGAAGGTGTCGCAAAGAAGTAGGGACGAGAAGTTCATCAATTGGTTAGCAGATCATCCGTTTTCATGGGCGGAGGAGAGTGAGGACGATGATGACATCTTCATGCCTAGCATCACCGCCAAGAGAGCGGCAGCGTCGAAGGGCAAGAGAGCAGCAGCGTCGAAGGGCAAGAGAGCGGCATCGTCGAAGGGCAACAGTGGCCCATCGACGGAGGCAGGAGGATGCTTGGACGGGAGATGACATTTATGTTAAGTATCGCACGTATCTTAATTTCAGTTCTAGCTATTAAGTTAAGCTTGTTTTAATGAAAAAGTTATAATCTCGCCGTTTCTTAATAAATGTCCGAAGCATTTTCTGATCATACATAGATAGTAATATGTTTCATACAAATATAGTGTCTCGTACATAGATAGGATTATGTCTCATGCAAATATAGTGTCTCATACATAGATAGGAATAGGTCTCACACAAATATGATGTCTCGTACATAACTAGATAGTAATATCTCTAGTGATAGAGATAGGTCTCGTTACCTCCGTCTGCCACGACGCGCCGGTGGATCTTCGGGTGTCGGCCATCCGTACCTATTGACTGCCCGAGGTTGACGAAGAGGGGTACCATCCTCGTTAAACTGCTTCTCCTACGTGGGCTGCGGTGGGATGTGACCTGTCTTTGCTGCGTGCTGTAAAGTGGAGGGGTCGGATACAGGTTCAACCAAGTGTTGATCTCGTCCATCTGGTTTCCGCCTTCCTGATCACTCCCCCCACGCGGATCCGGACATAGACGACGGTTCCCCGGACATGAAAGCACCTGCATCGCATTAATTTAAGTATTCACTTCGTTTTTATGGGCAAATAGTATACATGTATGTACATATCATGTGGCTGTAGTTGTGGCCTAAATTGGAAGCTCGACGTAGGGTTGTGTTGCGTCTTCTGCCACGCCGAACCGCCAGGCTGGTCAGGAGGAGGAGGTGCGGGCGTCCTCTGCGGTGATAGGCGAGGTCGCGTGTGGTGCCGCTGCTCGGGCTGCTGCTGCGTCGACGGACGTGGGGGCCGCTGTGCACCGTGCTGGTGAGCAACGTCCGAAGTGCGAGTGCACGTGATAGTCTCATAGATATGCCGTAACTTTCCCTCCATACGCCTCAGCCAGGACACATGGCGGTCTCGCTGTAGTAGAGGCCCCGTAGAAAGAGAACGCCCGTACTCAACGAACTCGTTGTGAAGCTCCAGTGTCAATTCTGCCTGAAATTGTCACGTACAGTATTAAGGACATGTGCCTGAAATTATATAAGAAAGATTTGATAATTGACGTATATTTACCGCATGCTGTCTGGAGCCTGAAACAGACTGGCTCGGGTACATATCCCAAGTAGATGGTGCTGGGATCTCATCCGGATGAGGATGATTGATGATGCGTAGTCGTGTCGCGGACATGTACCGCCGTAAATACTCGTTGAATAGCGAGAGATCAAACACGCCATCCTCTTCCCAGACCCGCGTATCCGCAGTCTCCCACTCTGTAACGAACGTCTGAAGCCTCGTGAGCCACTGTTGAGCCGTCCTGTTAGTACCCTTCCTAGACAATCTAAAAAATAAGGTGTGTGTTAGACAATTAATTAATCAAACAGTTCGAACTCATAATCATATATGCATAACTGTAGTTTAAAATACCTATGGATGAGGGCTGGCACAGGATGTTCCGTAGGCGGGGGAACGACCTCCTGGCGAAGACCAAATTGTCTTATTACCCTCTGTTGGGCCATTTCCTCAACGGAGACATCGAATATGATCTTCGATTTTGTCATCCAGTACGCGCGATCTCTGGTGCAAAGACGAGAGATACCGCCTGGGTACTTAGCGTCTATAGCATCCTGCGTGTATGGCTGCCAGATGACCTGATCGCTGTGCAACACGTCGAATTGCTCGTTGAATGCCGTATAGCAATTCCTCACCTGATCTTGCGCAAAGCGTCTCTGTGGAAAAAAAGAACGAGTTAGTTTACGTACATATTATTCCAATGCGTACAGTTATTGCAAATAACATATGTAACATACCTTGCGACGTGTCTAAAGGGTGCCGAAAGTAGGCATGTCAATGCGATCCGCATCAAACATCTCGCCCAACGGGTAAGCCTGCTCAGCCAGTATGTCTGGTCGTCCAATCGGGAACCTCTCCCACGACCACAATTGCAAGAATAAAGGGCATCCAAGCAGGGCTGACCTAGACGTTACGAGTTGGCAACCGTTGCACATACCTCGGTACGTAGCTGCTAAGACCGCAGAACCCCAACTCCTCTGTCTGATCTGGGCCGGGTGTGTGGCGTTGGCAATCTCTACTGCAATAGGGATGTATCGCGCACTAATAGTGGTCACATGGTTCTCCGTGAACATCACATTTCCGAGAAGCCATAGGACGTACGCCTCCAGACTCTGAGTGATCTATGGCCCTGTCAGCGGGAGGTTTGGAAAACCTGGAAAATTCTAGATCTACATTCATAAATTAAGAAGTGTTAGTAAAATGATGCCTGAAATTTACTAACCTGAAAATACGAGATATGGCTACTAACCTGAAAATCGAGCAGCCAATCAAGCTTAGGTCCGTGATCCTCTGAGGCAAAAGGCGCAGCAGTATGGTTAATACCCTGAAAACGAAGCATCATATCGGCCTCCCAATTTTGTGGTGCCTCCAACGGTCCTATGGGACGACCCGCTAACGGGAGACCGAGCAAGTACGACACATCCTGCAGAGTAGGCGCCATCTCTCCCCACCGAAAGTGAAACGTGTGTGTCTCGGGCCTCCATCTGTCCACTAAGCAGGTGAGCAAAGAGTGGTCCATGGTCACACGAGAAGACCTTTCGGTTGCCTCTACTAGACGCGCGAAAGGTAACAGTCCAGCCCACTTAAGTCTGCACATTTAGAAAACATTAGCGATATTTTTTTCCTTTATCACACATTAAATTACACATGAGATGGAGAACTAAATAAATAAACACATACCTATCAACCCAATAAGGGTGTATCATCCAGTTTTTCTTTGGAGTGCGAGTAACCAGGGTCTCCAAATTGCGCTCCTGCAATATTGTAGATCGGTGCTTACTGTCAATACCCGAGTCGAGTAGCGATTCCATCTCCATTTCTGCCAACATTAAGGCATGTAATAGAAGTTAAAATAGTAGCACACTTGACGTAAACAAATAAAACAGAGTTCCACACTTATTACAAATTAAAATAGTAGCACACTTGATAAATAAAAATAAAACACAGTTCCACACTTATCTTCTATTCTATACTTAAGACAATAGAAAATAAAGCCACCACATGCTTCCACATGTGCTAAAAATATGTGCTCCGTTGATTTAAATCATAATGGTTGAGATTAAAAGATCCAAAAGTTACGTACAACAATAGCATGTACAATTTCTAGAATCTGACACGTTCAAAAAGAAAAGGCAAGAGTCCTACAGCAATATATATTGTCTAACGTAACTAAAAGTGTCCATAGCAAAAAAAAAAAAAAAAAAAAAAAAAAAAAAGAGTCCATAGCACGTACGGACGTACGGTTGCCAAAAAAATAAACAGATTATGTGCCAAAAAAAACATGTCCCGATGTCTGTGTTAGTTTTCGATCCGAACACATAGAAATCCTACTTTGGCTAGACGCAGCGGGTGCATACGGCTGATGTCACGCTGATGTCTGTGAACTGAAAAAAAAATCAGCAGTCCAGTATGGGATGAGACAACTTACTACAGTTCACTACTTTGATCTTTTCATAATTTCTAACTGGACATCTAAATTGGGTCACTCATATAACTTATGCAACCACTTGCGCAAGCCAACACAATGATTCAGTTTAAACTATCATCTAATGGTTTCCACAAAATAAGTTTATCTAATTAACCATTTTGATATCTATTCCATGATGCTTATGAAGTCCTCCGACCAACTCGACTTGAAACCGTACTATAAAAGACTTCATATGATGATATTTCCGATCAAAGAATACTGTCCAATTAATAACTTTGAAATCTCTTCTTTAGGCGTTCTTTAAACCATTACCGTCTATTAAGTATAATATTCCTAACATAGATATTAGCATTGAAAAGTGACGGTTTTTAAAAGATGAAATATGAGGGAATGGAAAATTTAATTTATATTGATTGTTCATGATTATAGAAGCATGCGTTTCACGACGCTCCATATAAAATCCAAAGGAATAAATTTTGTATGAAATCCTTACAAAGTGGTACAGCAATACAACTCTAATTTCTTTCCAATTGAAGTCTATACATAGCTGAATTGAAAAATATTTATAGTTAAACCATAAAGTTGGTACAATGGTGCATTGGTGCAGTCTGAAGTCCAGGCAACGTAAGCATGCGAAAGCAAGACATAGCACAAAAAACTACCTTACGACAAATGATAAAGCTGTGGAGGGACAAAGCTAAGTATGGCAAATCAATATTTGGATTAAGTTATTAGTATAAACCTTCTTACATTATTGATGAAACAATAGAAACTAAGATATTAGGAGAGGCGGAAGAGTGCATAATATATATTACATAACTTTGTGATTCTTCACAATGGGTCATGGACATGTCGGTATTGGCCAAGAACACTTATTGTTCCTCTTGCCAAAACTCACTCACTCATGTAAAAAATCTTCCCGCGGCAATATAGTATTAATAAGTGAAAATGATACCTGGAAAGTTTTCCGCATGATGCTAATTTTGATCAGTTAATTAACACACAAATAGCTCAAAGACAACATATTAAATATAGAAAAATATAAACACTATAGCACATAAAAAATCTAGCCGCGCAAAGGCGCGGGTCACCTTGCTAGTTACAAATTAAAATAGTAGCACACTTGATAAATAAAAATAAAACACAGTTCCACACTTATTACAAATTAAAATAGTAGCACACTTGATAAATAGTAGCCTAGTTACGTCCTCTCCCTCCTCGCGCTCGATTGCCTCGTGCTCGGTTGCTCTCCACAATACCTTTATGCATAATAGCCCTCACTTCCATGGTTTTGCTTTCCACAATCTCCATGTACAGCATCCGAGCAATAAGAGTGGAAGACAAGTTGCGATGATCTTTGGGGATACTTGTAATACGGCATGTATGCAGTACCAAGTCACTCACCACCCATGTTGTGTCATACTTAGGGATATACCCGTGCACCCTTCCGGGACAATTAATGTCTTCACACTCCATTGTCAGATATCGCTTACTTGACACAGTTGTTTTCAAAACCCTGTTAGTTGAAATTGCCCACTGAATTATGGCGTCCTTCAGATGTTGCTTGTCCTGATATCTAGCACCTTTGGCCATGTTGTTTTGGTGATATTGACACGCAGAATCGTGGCCATCGTTCACATTCATTGAATTAGTGAAGTCCTGATTCCATGCATGAAGCAAAGGCAACTCCTCTTCTTCACTACCCCCGTCAGATTCATCACCAGTACCACTTTCACCATCTGTATCTTCTTCTTCCATCTGGTTCTGCATTTCCCCATCTACCTCGTCCCCATCTGCCTCGCCACTAGCTGCATCGACACTGACTTCCTCGCCACCATCACCATGTCCTCCAACTGCCTGACTGCTCTGCCCTGATTCATAACCACCACCTCCATAATTTGACTCAGAAGTATACATATACTCACTATTTTGGCCTGGATCGTACCCGCCCTCTCCTTCAGGGGGGTGATCTCCTTATTGACGGGAAGCACTAAGGCCGTAGGGTTTATTCCCCTTTTTTCGCATCCTTGCAACCATCGGACCCACTGAAGGTGTCCTCTACGGGACTCAAAATAAAGAAGGCGTTGGTTTTGGACTTCGTCCACAGTGCATGCACACCGACGGTATATATTGACGGATTAAGGCCTAAATATCCTGTCAACCAGTCCTTCGCCTGACTAATGGACCATGTGGCAGGGGCATTCATATCCATGTCCACAAACTGAAACTCACTCAGATCAACTCCCTGACCATTTGTTCAGACAGTACCCGAACCATAAAAAATCTTACTAAAGTAGACATCTCTTCTGACCTAAAAAATAATAACAAGACTCGTCAACTACCATACCATATTAAAATCTTAATAACACTCGTCAACTACCATACCGTAATAGAAAAATAATTTATACGACCAAATAATTTATACGACAAACTCTACAAATATATCTATACTATGGACGAGGTCCGGCACTAACAAAATATTTGCAGTACTAACGACTAATTTGCAAACTAACATATACAATAACCTCTATACTACACGACTATTGGACCGACCGGCACTAACAGAATATTTACACTACTAACAAATAATCAATTTGTAACCTAACATGAAATAACCAATGTATGAAAAATCTTACCCTTGAAGCATGCCCTAAATCACCACAGCAGCAACACCATCACAAACCTTCAGCTCCTACCCCAACACCAACCTCCACCGGATCTCCACCGTTGCCCCCTAATATCACCCGCAAATTGCCTCCATGACCTACCCATTAACAGATCGAAGCTTTCTATTACTGCCTACTGCTTTGGGGATGATTTTGTGGGTGGAAAATCCACTAAAATCTAGTGTACATGTGGTAACAAGTGAGTAGAAATGGAGGCAGCAGAGAGAAGAAAGAGAGGCGTCGGGAGGAAGAAGAAAGAGAGAAGGAGGAGGAGAGGCAGGGGAGCGGGGCGATATGGTCGAGGACACCTACTCGGCTTCACCGAGGCCAACAGGCCTTTCGGCGTGGCGGAAGCCGACAGCAGGGGGCGCAGGCCGACAGGGTGCGGACCCGGCCTATGCGAGGACCTACTCGGCGTGAAGAAAGCCGACAGGGCTGCTCGGCGTGGGCGACGCCGATAGGGGCTGGTCGGCCTCCCTAAAGCCGAGGCTGCGATATTTTTGTAAATTAAAAAATACGCGCATTATTTCTCGAAAACAATAAAAATGTATTATTTAAAATTTTTGGGCCATGTATCTAGTGTTGCAAAGTCATTTAGATGCTAAACTTTCAAAGCTAAAGATATGTACCCCAAACACCTCTTCAACAACACACCAGGCATTATTAGCTACAATTCATTCGACAAAGAGATGTGATACTAATTCTATTTCACTACACATATTACATTCTAAAGGTTTGGGGATTCCCCTCCTCCTCAGATTATCTCTACTGTTTGAACACCGGTAGCCACGACATTGATCAACATGACTGGATCCATCAGCAATCACCACCTAGCATACAGGCCACGTGCTTGTTCAACGTCCAGATACACTTCTTTCCTAGTTTCCTACTATTTCCTTTCTTTTCGTTTTTGTTTTTTCTTTCCTTTCATTTTTCCTTGATTTATTTTATAATAATGGTTGTATTTTAAGTTATGCTTCCTTTTTCTCATGATTTATTTTTTGTTCCATTAAATCAAAAAAGTCTCTTTATAGGGAATGTCTTCCATAGACGCTAATTCTTTCGTTTCACTTATAGTTGTGATTTATATCATGAGTGCTAATTTTTTTCACTAAGTCCAAAATTGTGTTACCTTAGTAGCCATTATTTTATTCCATATGTGTTAAAAAATCATGTTCTATTGTTCCTCTTTGTAATCGTAATTTACTATGGAGGCGCTAAATGTGTTCCACTTAGTCTAAAGATTTATAAGTAATAGGTAATATAAACGATGAATGTGTTCCGCTTCGCTTCGGCCCAAGCTTCACGGCGACGGGTCTCGCTTTGCTCCGTCAGAACTTAGCTCCCTTTATATGAATTTGGATCACAATTAAATAACATAAAGTTGTGTTCCCCATGTCATGACTTATTATTTTGAGATACCTATTGGGGTTCGCAAAAGACTAGATTTTTTCCGTCGTCGTTTTTTTTGGCAAAGCGATCAACTTAAAAGGAAATATCATCTAACAAAGTGGAACATTATTTGTCGGCCAAAGGATCAAGGTGGTCTAGGCATTGAGCTCTTGGAAATAAAAAACAAATGTTTATTAAGCAAATGGTTCTTCAAGTTATTAAATGAGCAAGGGGTTTGGCAGGAGTTGTTGTCCAATAAATACCTAGGTGGGAAAACATTGGCCCAAGTAAAATCCAAACCTTCGGATTCTCCTTTTTGCAAGGGGGTTCTGAAAAATCAAAAAGACTTCTTCTCTAACGGGTACTTCATTATTGGTAATGGACAAGGTACTCGTTTTTGGGAGGATACATGGCTCGGAGATACTCCATTATCTGTGCAATATCAATCGTTGTTTAACATTGTGCGCCATAAAGATGTGCTGGTAGCTGATGTTTTGTCTAATACTCCTCTAAATATTGAATTCCGACGAGCATTGACTGGGCAAAAATGGACAGCATGGATACATCTAGTGGAAAGGGTAATGTTTGTCTCTCTCACTAATGAGGAGGATCTTTTCAAATGGAGATTGACTCCAACCGGAACTTTTTCGGTGAAATCAATGTATTTGAAATACATGAATGGCCATACACCATTCCTTAGAAAGTATCTTTGGAAGCTTAAGGTGCCACTAAAAATTAAAATCTTCATGTGGTTTGTTAACAAGAAGGTTATTCTTACTAAAGACAATCTTGCAAAACGACATTGGAATGGCTGTAAACGATGTGTTTTTTGCCAAGCCGATGAAACTGTAGAACATTTGTTTATAACCTGCCCTCTTGCTAAAAATATTTGGAGACTTATTCACTTCACGTATAGTATCACACCACCCACTACTATTGCCAATATGTTTGGAAATTGGTTAGGAGGTGTTGATAAAAAATCTAAAGCTCGCATTCGCATTGGTGTTTGTGCTTTTATATGGACAATATGGAATTGTCGAAATGATATTGTGTTTAACAAAGCAGGAGCTGTTCATTTTTTGCAGGTCGTCCACAAGGCTACTTATTGGATCACTCTATGGTCCCATCTGCTGCCTCTGGAGCAACGTGCTCTTATGGATTCCGGATGTACTCGGTTGATGGCGGTCGTTCGGGCTATCTTCAACCAGGGTGGCTGGCATCATGCTAGAAGACTAGAAAATGGCTAGTCTTGTAGAGTCTTCTATTTGCCGTTGGTCGATCTTTGTGACCAACGTGGTTTTTTTAATGACTTGTAAACGGATTGAATTTTAAAACTATGTAATAAAAGCCGTATGCATCAAGAGGCTGGGGTGACCCCATTTCGAAAAAAAAATTCATGACTTATTCCATGAGCGTGAAAACTATATCCTAAAATTATTTCCGTCTTATAGTCGATATGAGTTCTGAGAGGGATAAAATTTTCTTGTTCCAATGTGCACTTGCAATTTATTCTATAGGCGACTAGCCTTTTGTTCCACTAAGTCCAAAAAAAATCATCTTTCTATCAAGATTTGTTCTGTGAGCAATGATATTTTGTTCTATTTCATCCAATTTTTTGTTCTTCTCTGTGTAGTTATATTATGATCCAAATTTAGTTGAAGACTATATAGATAAAAGGCTAAGTTCTAACGAGCGAAGCGAGGCCCGTCGTCGGTAGTATTGGGAGAAGTCGTCTGTTTAAGAGAAGTCAAATCATTGTAAACCCCCGGCATTTGTAACCTCTCCCGAGATAGTGAAGTTTTGCTAGTTGACGCCCGTGGGTTTTTCCTTGTCCTTGAAGGTTGTTTTACGTTAAAATATAGTGTCACCCTGTGTTGATCTTACTTTTATCATTGTTTATTGCTTGTCGTGTGTAACACTTTGTATTAAAAAAATTCCCACTTGGTCTAAAGTTGTGTTCCCCATTTAGACATTATTTGTTGTTTGCACGCTAAAATTCTTGTTTCATTTTTATTCCATCATTTCTAATATTTTTGTTCTATTTAGTCTGACCTAATGTTCCTTTTGGTGTCATGACTTGTTCCACGAGCATGAAAACCATATCCTAAATCATGTTTCGTCTTATAGTCTATATGTGCTTCGAGACGACTAATTTTATTATTCCGCTTTGTAGTCGCAATGTATTCTACAGGTAGTTAGCTATTGTTCCACTAAGTCCAAAATTTTGTTCCCGTTTCAATTATGATTTGTTCCGTGATCAATAATATTTTGTTCCACTTGATCCAAACAAAATCCTCTTTGTAATTGTGATTCACTTTGGAGGCGCTTAATTTGTTCCACTTAATCTAAAGTTATGTTCGTTGCGTAGACATTATTAGTTCTTCGCGCGCTAAAATTCATGCTCCACCGATAGTCGATATTCATGTTGATGCGAGGTTGCTAATATTTCTTCCACTTGGTGCATTTTTTCCACGTAATCATGATTCATTTCAGAGTCACACACATGTCATGGATATATTATTTTGTTTTGAGTAGTGCTAGTTAATTGTTATGTGAAGATTTTTATTTTGTTCCACTTGTAGTTTGCAACGTGTTACATGGCCATATATTTGATTGCACCGGTAATCACATAATGTTTTGTACTTTAGTTTTCAAATAGCATGCAATTATTTACTTGATCCACTAATTTTGATGGATTTCTTGAGTAGCAGCCGTAATGATCTTTGAGGCCTCTATGAGGGAACATGTAGAAAATAATCTGGCAGGGATACACCAATGCGCTAAAATCAAATTTCTAATAAATTTTCGATGATACACTTATGACAACATATGAGTATTTTATTCATCGAACTATTAGTCAAAGTTTAGCACGAAAACGAAATGTCCTTATATTTTAAGAGGAGAGAGTATTATTAATTAAATTATGCTTTAATTGTATTTTAGGGTCTCATTTGGATTTTACCAATGCCTCAAATTTTGGAGATGACCTACACAAACTAAATCCTTTGTCGTTGTTTCACATACTTTGATTTTTTTACCGGCCACAAATATAATGTGTGGTCTTTCAATCTATCATCTGTAAGAGTAAGCAACCGGAGGAAGAAGAAGGTAATGACAGATCTAGTTTTACAAATTTAGTGGTTAATGGTTCGAGAAATAGGAAATAATGATTTTAGTTTCATCCATACATTTCTATTGAATACTTATCCAAAACAAAGAGAGTACATTTTTTCTTGAATATTAACCATATTATTCTTGTTGTTGAAGGAATTCATATTTCGAATTCTTAAAGCTAGAAAAGATATTACTAATACCAAAGAAGGAAAGCGTCACTTACTCACTTCCCTCCAAAACTCACAAATAAATAAGAGGATAACCCAAGCCTCACACCCGTCCCTTCCACGAGCCTCATCCAAAACCCGGAACCCAAAGAGAGCGCAGCAACCACTAGAGCCGACTAATCGAAGGCCATGGCCATGGCCGCCCCTACCGGCACTTCGCTGCTTAGCTCCCTGCTCCAGTTTCCCCTTGCTCCGTTCTCTGGGAAGAGCTCCGCGCCGTCGGCGGTCCAAATGGCTCCCCGCCGTGGCCCTACGGCCGTGCTCGCCTCGAAGGGCTACAACGTGCAGATCGTGGTGGACGAGGGGGAGGGGGAGGATTCCATCTTCCGCAGGTTCAGGCGGGAGGTGATGAAGGCCGGCCTGCTCCAGGAGATCAAGCGCCGCCGGAGGCACGAGAACGCCAAGGACATCAAGATCCGCAAGGCCCGCGAGGCCGGCCGCCGCAACCGGCGCAGGTAAATTGACGTCGCAAAACTTGCTGTTTTTTATATGCCTTTAGGCGAATTAAGATGTCCGAGCTTAGTCTCATGTGTCATGGGGAATGGGGTCCTGAGCCATTTCTTGGATGTTGAAGCGGAACACAAACGTGATGCGAATTGTGAAGGATTTGATTGTCGGTGTTATATGGAAGGTTCTGACAGGAAGTGCTTGTGGTGATGTCAAATGAATGCAAGACTTGAACTTGAGCTCGTACACGTGTGATAGAAATTTGCAGAAAGAGATTAGCAAAGTTGATTGAGCCGCAGCCTGCCGTGGTGGGAGGAGCACAATTTTGTTGGTGGTTGCGTATGTGCTGACTAGATTTTGGGTGGGCTCGTGTACTAATATCGCTGGGAAACCATGGGCTCTACCATCAATGAAATTTCAGATTGAGTTATCTGCATTGATGCTACAATCTTCAACTTTCAGACAGTGCATTACCCCGTACCAAATGTCTTTGTTCGCGATAACCAAACTTCATTGACATGTAAACTCTCTTTTACTAAAACTTAATGTGCTGTGCATGTCAACAATTCTGCAGGCGTATGATGGATGACCGTAGGTTCCCAGAAGACGAGGGAGACTCGGAGGCCGTCAGAACCCGCCGCGATGAAGACAACGACAACTGGGAGGTTAGCGGTATTTTGAAATGACGATGGAATTCATAACCACTTTAGATGCACAGCTCCGGCAATTCGAAATCTTCTTTCGCCTGCATGGCACAAACTATATGAGTCACCAGCCTCCCTTTCCACTTCAATTGTAATTTTTCGTTGTACCAAATCTTAGCTAATGCAATGCAATGTTGATTCCGTATGCTGTTGTACTATTCTTTTACTTACTTTCAAGCTGTGTCACATTTGTGAATGCGAGGCATATAGTTATCAGATCTTTCGAGCCCTTTTTTCTATCAAAGGATATCCATAATTCTAGTCCGTAGATTTTTTTTTTCCTATAGAGGCCCTTCCGATCAAAAGGAATGCGAGCATCAAAACACCTATGAATCAGATTTCTTATATGTTTATATATGATTCCTAGCAAGATGTCAGCCCTCATGAATTTCTGCTTATTGGGGCACTCTCCTTTCTTCATATTCCGACAGAATCATGTGGATCATCATCAGGTAATGTCTGAAAGTTCGTGTGAATTTGGAATCCTATTCAGGATGTCATGACATGCATGCGGAGACAGATCCAGAGTAGGAAGTCGTGATGCATGCGGAGACGAAGCCTAGCCACACGCATCCAACGTAAACCCCGTGGAGACGAAGCCCAGCCATTCGCATCACGCGAACATACCTTCCTGGCTAAATCCAGCAAACCAGCCATGCCTTTTAAGGCGCCGCGCCTCTCCTCCCCCGTCGCCAGACTCCAACCAAAAAAGCTCACTGTACACGTACGTTCGTGCCACCTCCAAACCACCGGGTGTCTCATAATCATCGCACTCATCATGCCGCCGTCCGTGCGCGTGTCGCTGCTGCTCGCCACAGTGCTCGCATGCGCTCTGCTCAACACCAGGCATGCCGACGCCGCCGAGGCGCCCGCGCCCGCCCCCGGCGGCTTCGGGTGCAACCCGCTCAAGGACAAGACGTGCAAGCCGGGAGACCCCAAGGCGCCGGAGAACCAGGAGGAGGAGGGCGGGTTCGGCGCCAGGTTTCCGGGACTGCCAACGCTGCCCATTCCGGGCGTAGGCAAGGTAGACCGCGACGGCGATGGCGACACCGACGAGGACGACGAGCTGCCGTCGTTCGACACCCACATGACCATCCTCGGCCACTGAATGAAGCGGTCGAACCGGAGCCTAACTTCGAAGTTTGCGTTGCTGCTGAAGAAAGAAATGACAGAGCGAGTGTGTATAACGATGATGATCCTGGGCTAGGCGCTGATCCTGACTGTTCAGAACGGAGTTCTCAATTCGAATCAATTTGACATCGATCGTTTTGTTCTTCTTGTTGTTCTTGGAATCGAAATGGCATTATTATTTCCTTCTTCCCTATTGTAAGAGATTGCCACAAAAAATCAAAGTCTCAGAAAGAATTGAAGAAAACCCGCCAAGATGAATCTTAATGTGATGAGTAAACTGGAAAAATTTGAGGACATTTAGGACAACCAATCATCAGATAAAAAAAATGTTCACCATAATAGGTGCTAATAGGTATATTTGGGTTAACTGTAACACGTTGGCTCAATTGTTGATGTTTTGTTGCAAAGCCTTAAAAGTTGGGCTTTTTATTACTCTGATCTCAATATAAAGTGTGATTGTGCAATTTACTCTTATTTAAATCCAAGCTAAGAGGGTACATGATTCTCTCTTACCCGTGGGTCGGAGTGCATCTTTACTATCCTCATTCACGCGGTCACACGAACAAACTATCTACCATCCCTGCAAATACTGGCCATCACATGCAGGAAAACATCTCGACCTAGTGGAGGTTGCAGGAAAACATCTCGACCTAGTGGAGGTTGCATTTGTCCTCCCTAGCTCCATGATTAAAGGACGAGGGTAGTGCCGCATTAGTGTGTTGTCTTAGGGGTATTTCTAATTCCGCAAATAATTTGCGGTTGTTATTATTCATGCACTATATATGTTGCCCCTTGAACATAGTAATAGAACAAATCTCGTTTGCATAATTAAAAGTAGTATTACATGTGCATGGTGGTTGACCATTATAAGAAAGTTAAGAGTGCGTTTATGTCAATGACAAGGGAAATTCAAAAAGGTTCCAATCTATCCACTTTATCAACATCTAGACCCAAGGTCTCCCTTCACATATCATATCTTTTCTTAGCCCTATTTGAATTTATGTCACGCAAATCCAACATGAGATGCTATTTTTTTTCTCTATCTAATATGTTTTCTGACAATTGTATTTCTAGTGACAAAGTTCTATTAAACTAGCATAATTTGTAGCTACATATCTCCTTATCCTCTTTCCACATTAGATTTTTATCTACATTTCTCTCAAATGGTAAGAGTGTTCCTTTTACATGTATTCTCATGCAAGATTTTTATTTCATAAAAATAAATCTCTATAAAAAAGAGCATTTTGAAGTCGTCAAGAATGAAGGCGCAGCCACCACAACGTCATCCCTCTAAACTCTCGCTCCGGTGACACCCTCCACCTTAACCCCTAACTCTAACTTCTAACCTCGAGTTCCTCCTCACCTCCCCCGTCAGACAACCATGCACTAATAAACAATGATGCTATGGAAAGGCCAAAACCCTCAATGGCAACAATTTTGCGGTGTATCACCATATTCTTGTCAATGATGTGGGGACCAAAGAAAACAGTCCATAAAAGGATCACCCATGTGAATATTGGCAACGGTGAAGAAAATACAATTGTCGCCTCAATGACCTATATAAGTTACGAACTAACCCAAAACATTTGTCTTCAATGTGAAACTATACAAAAAGGAGAAAGTGATGCCAAGCTCATCCATCTTGCGGTTGTCTGCATCATCACCAGCTCCTCTATTCCACCTCACTCTAAAGGATGTAATAGAAGCAAATTAAGTAAACATAATTTTTTAATCCAAACTACTAACTAGATATAACCAGTAACCGCAAATTTAACTAGTACCGCAACATATAAGATACAAATTTAACTAGGTATAACAAGTAACTATTAACTACAAATTTAACTAAATATAAAATAGTAACTATATATGAACCCTAGCACCACAATGTACAAATTTAACACTATACTTCACTATAAGTAACATGAACAAAAGCTAAGTAAATATGAACATAAGCTAAACATGAAAAGAGCACATAAGATTTATCTAGTAACAGAAAAAAAGCTAGGGTACACATGAACACAACACATTTTACCTTAGACGAGGTGGGATCACTTGACGCCATCGGAAATGAGGAGAAGGAGAAGTCGGAGGACTTGTCCTCCACCCCCACCATTAGCGGCTGTTGTCCCACAATAGGGGGAAGAAGAGGGCTTTGGTGTCCCTCATATTGTGCTAGAATGTTGCCATCATGGAGACATTCAACACGTTTTTAGACATTAAGTGGGAGATGGCCACCTACAACTCTGTGTCGTGCGTCGCCTAAGGACAGGGGAACCATCGACATCGCCCTCCTCATCCTTCTCATCCTCCTCCTTCCGACAAAAACAAAATAGGAGGGCCTCCTCCTCGCACTCCACCAACAACCAGGATGCCAAGGAGGCAAGGAAAGCGGAGGCGGTGTCCTCCACCAAGCAAAAGAAGCAAATGAGTGACGTAGAGGATGCTGGCATTAATGGCACTGTATGGCGTAGAAACGGATCAACGCCGTTGGTGGCTCAAAGCTGCGCTGAGGCATCGCGAGTGGGTGAGAGTGGGAAAGTGGAGTGGCAGCTAGGGTGTAGAGGTAATGTGTAAGGGGGAGTGGAGGGTAGGTTAGAGGTTCATGGTGAGAGACAGGGTCGTCTACAGATTTTGGGGCCTAAGGGAAAAATGCAGAATTAGTCGTATATTTTGTAAAGTTCATACAACTAACATAACTAAAGGATGCCATTACTCAATTATATGTGCAACTTCAATATGTGTTTTTGACATAATATTGAGAAATAAATCAAATTAATAGTAGAACAATTTATGAATTAATAATTATGATCACAAATTATCCTACAACAGTATGCATATTAATGACAACATCTAGACGAGCAAAATGGATATTACGTAACAAAAATAATCAATTGATTGATAATAAATTGATCGATCGAGTATCAACTTACCAATATTTATAGATTGAGCATCGATTATTTAATTGATCAAGAATCATGGATCAGGGTCCGATGTCATGATCTCTTCCCCTGAATCATGATGGCATTATACCATTCCTATGGCGCCAACATGGTGGGATGGCTTCCATGGCTCGGGCTTTGGAACCCGTGGCATCGCTGTGTCAGGGCGACAGTGGGACACGAAACGACACAGGGTCGAGGCAAACGGTGGAAATAAACCTCCATCGATTGATCTGGTTCTGGAGTGTGGACATGGTTGTTGGATTGTTTGTGTATTTTTTGTACATATGGATATGGCTGCGCCTTTCTTTCTTCTCTTCCTTCTGATCCTAGGTGGCTGTTGGACCAGGTGTTCGGTTGGATGGTTCTCTTCCTACTTAGAAAGGGTAGGAACAGTGGGGTGGGGTGAAGTCAGTCTTCCCGTTGAATTTTTTTTGCTTAGTTGGAAGATCGAGAATATCAAAGAGAAGATCGCATGATCACCTTTAAAAATAAGATAATATTATTTTCTCACCATTGTACTTTATGTCTGACCTTACTAACACAATTTTCATGAAAACTTAATTAGAGTAATAGTACTCATTAATTACTAGAGATGCAATAAGAGACAATGCATTATTATACAACTTAATTCGTTCCTTTTTCTAGGAGGGCTAAGAGAAAATGTGTCTTCTCTACCATTGTGCCCTTAATTACAATTTGGCGGCCCCAATTTTGCGGACCCCGTGCGGTCGATAATAGGCCGAGAAATATACTCCTCGCAAATGTGGATAGCCTTGTGATGACCCACATTGATAAAGATAGTATATAATTTCTTGTTGCCAATGTAGTTACGCAGTGGCGGTCCATTTTTGGTCGGCCTTGTCGCCCACACATTGTTTCTTCATCGTATCCGATGGTTGACGTGTATTCTTTGGGAGGGTGTCCATATCACTTTGTCCTGTTGGTGTAACCTCTACCCGTGGTTGTCCCCATCTCTGACTAGGTTCAGGCTGATCGTCTCGTCTCCGTTCCGAGTCATTGATCTATCTGGCTTGGTGAGCACGAATCGTGAGAAATCCGACGGTTGAGGAATCGACCGTGATTTGCAAAATAAGGTAGACCTCAAGAGTCTTAACACCAAGCTTATTTTCACATTGAAGACGCCCTGATGAGTGTTCCCATGGGTCCCACCTAACCCTGACCGGTTCCCTGACCTGTTACAAACATTCCCTTCACCCTGCTCAGATCTCCTTTGCAGGCCTTTTCGTGAGACGCAAAGGGCAAGAAGAAGTAGGCGTCGTGAAACTGAAGCGAGAGGGCGATCAACGATGCGAGGCCGCTGTCCCCGGCCCGGGTGCCACGGCAGAAGCACTTTTAACGCAAGATGTCGCCGCTTTCTTGAATTCTCGGTGCTTGTTCCTCGTGTATGCCCCTTTGTAGTTTGTTCGTACGCAGGAGAAAGATTCACAAACATACCGAGGCAGAGGCAGATCGAGATGTGAGAGTCCAAGGTAGCCATAAGAAAATGAGAGGGCGTGCAAGTGGTTTGTACTATACGTGCCTCCGAGGATTCATTCGAGCCGAGGCGCCACATATTCGGCGCCCCTGCTCCCGATGGTCTTCGATCGGAGGTGAGAAGATTCCGTGCTCCTCTAATTCCTAACCGAACCGCATCGATCGGTAGACTCTCACGATCGTTGCTCAATTTGTTAACATGGTCAATTGGCGTCTGATTAATTAGTTATTAGTTGCCTTACAGGATGCACGCGTCGAGTTTCCCGCAAACAAAGATAGAAATCGGAAGAGTCTATACCTTCTTCCAATTCGTGCTCCCCTCTTCCAACATCCTGCTCCCTCTCCTATTCATTCCTTGCCCTTAAACAGAGCACCGACCCATTGCGTTAACTTGCTCTTGTCCATGGTCTGCCGCGGCCATGAATGCATATGGATATGCTGTCAAAAGTGCCAATTACCGCTAGATATACTACCCTAGGGATTTACCAGGCCAGTAGGGCAGTAGTTAGGCAGCGTACGAACCCTAGCTCGCAAGCCAGTGCTACATGACTCCTCCTGCATCCCCTTCAAAAGCCGGCTGCTTTACTAGCTTTCCCTCCTCCCACTCCACTGCAACTACTTCTTCAATCTTTTCATGAATCATGATGATAAGAAGCTCCGAGCAGATCACGCTCCTCGATCTGATTGTCTTGCGTATGGCTAGCAACTGAGACAATACGATCGATCTTTCTTGATTCGGATCTACAGTTTGTTCGGCTTGGTGACCTTATAAAGAGAGCTTTGTAATGAGATGAGAAAGAGGAAGACGATGGAAAGAGGATTCATGAATTGCATGGCGGATGGGGAAAGCGATATTGGGGAGGTTCAATCCGATGACGGTGATTTATGCCGTCGTAAATCCGATCCCGCATCTGATTGAGCCGCGCCAATATCACTTCCTTCCACCATATATACACGCACATGCATGATGCTCTGCTTAATTACAAGGTGAGATCATTTGTCATTATTTTCTTGTTATACAGCCCATTGTTCCTACTGTTTTCATAGCGATGCACCTTTTTTCTAGCCCACATGCATATATCTCTTGCGATCTGTAAGGGGCGTGTCTGCATATAGTTGTCTTATTTGACAGCGTAAATTACTCGTTGATGCATGAGGACATATGCATGCATGCAAAATTATCATCTACTTTTCGTCTTTGGTCGTATTTTTAACGGTTTTGCTATTTCTCACTCGAGTGAGAATTAAATTAGAGCTCACTCAATTCTAATCCCCCTCAGATTTGTATCGTGATTTGTACGATATATCATATGTGCAACCAGTGGCGGACCCAGAAACTTACGGAAGCCTGGGCAGACCAGCTTAAGATGCCAAATTTTCGAAAAAAACGCTATAGAAAGTATTAAAATGCAAGGTGTGCGCCGTCGGCAAGCCCGGGCGGCCCGCCCGGCTGGAGGGATGCTAGGTCCGCCTATGTGTGCAACTTAAATCTTTTTCAGTTGCACAATGCACATAGTTGCAACTGAGATTTCTTAGTTACACATGGATTACACATGAGTTGCAACTGAGATTTCTTAGTTACACATGGATTACATATGAGTTGCCCATGCAACTGGATGACGTCATCCGAGTGAGAATTAACCTAATTCTCACTCGATTGAGCCCTAGCTAGTTGCTCCCATTCTTATAGCCCTAGTAAGCGAATTCACGTGCATAGAAAGAATCATCTATAGTATGGAGAATGTTACAAAAATCAACTTATCTTTCGAATAAGTACTAGAGAAGTCTATGTTTAAGCAATATATGCATGGGAAGTAAGAGCACAAAAAATTATCTCATATTAAATATGTGTTTCCTGATGCGCTAAAGAAGTCTGGTACAACGTCACGGATGTTCTCCTTATCTTTGTTTTCATCTTACTCGAGCAACTGCACAAAAAAATTATTTCATGCATGAGCACATTATGTGTCATTATACGAACTTTTCATGTTGTAGTATGTAAGAATGTGAAATTGAGATCACTCATCCAGCGAATATTTAAATATTTTGGTTACTTATTATCGGTGACCGATCGCTTTCCTCGAAATATAGTAACCGATATATTTAAAAACCTGAGAAACCGAACCGATCGGTGTCATTCATATTTTTAGGAAACTGTTCGGAAATGAAGTTTGACATTGCATTCCATCCGCTTGATGTCAACATCAGATCGAAGCCATAGTCATGCTTTGTCATTCCATTCGGAAATCAAAGAAGGCGGATGGCCGAGAATAGAAGGACCCAAATGTGTTAAACATATACTACCTCCGTATAATAAGACATAAATTTTATTAAAAGTCAAACTATATGAAGTTTGACCAAATATTTCAAGAAAACTATCAACCTCCACAACGTCAAATTGATCTTATTAGATACATCATTAAGGAAAATTTTATGATATACCTGTAGAATATACAATATTTTTATAGTTTTTTTTAATACACTAGGTCACACTTTACTTTGTTTGATTTTAGAAAACACTTATACGCCTTGTTTTCAGGAACGGAGGTAGTAGTAATCAGTATGCTATTACTATTATCCATTACACCCAAGAAACTATTTAATACTCCATATAAATAAAATAAAGTAAAATATGAATGAAATTTTTATTCTCGACAACATACAACTTTGACTATGATTTCCCTGATAATGTCTAAAATATAGTCTAATAATATTATAAAATATTTCACCGGACAAAATGCAATGATGTCATTTACAAAATTTTAATTCCTTCACTTCTAGGACTAGGTGAATTAAATATGGTGAAATATCATGGGGGTCTTACATTCTAGAACTGTGTGAGTATATTAAAGTAATAAATAATTAATTTACGAAAGTTAGTACACTTCACGGAATTGTTGTCACGTAAAAACAAACTAATGTGACCGTTAACAAGAAGTACAGTTGAAATGATTTTCTATTTCTGATGGAAGGACCATATGTTTTACAGAAAACTACGTTAACTTGCAGGGTCTTATATACACCTAATGATACCATTCTCATTGCATATTAGATAATAAAGTTTACATATGGAAACATATTTAAAATCCACTCTATATTATATTCATTGGTGGTTACTCTAAACAATGTTGTTTCAATATCAAGTACAAAACATGCACACTTTGTGAATTTCTGACTTGCTAGATAATTTTGATCATGAAAAACTAATGTCATTGGTTAAGTTTATAATGCATAAATTTTTATAAATATCCTTACTGGATCATACACTAGAAACCACTATTGATATATTTGTTAGATCAAACTCTTTACATATCTTTACCGATTATGTGTTGTACAAAAAATAATTTGGAACATACTTTTGTATCTTTCAATAATATTCAGTACAAACAAAAAACATACCAACTAATATTTACTAATATTATCAGTTTTGTGGTTAATTTATGCAAACAA
Source organism: Puccinellia tenuiflora (assembly GCA_012064385.1). Taxonomy (NCBI): domain Eukaryota; kingdom Viridiplantae; phylum Streptophyta; class Magnoliopsida; order Poales; family Poaceae; genus Puccinellia; species Puccinellia tenuiflora. The sequence continues at coordinate 46,503 of QRDG01001954.1, forward strand.
ACATAAAATTATACTTGTAATATTTGTAATATGCTAAAGATAAGATATATAAAAGTATAAAAGTTTAGTATATAATATATTTAATTTTATTTGCCGTAGGCCCAATTTTTCATGATATGATTACGAGGCATTCTACTACCATTTATTTCAGTGATTATAGTGAAGCTTTAGTCCCACAGTATGAGAGTGAATATATTATCTTGCTTCTGTATCATTGTGAACTTTGCGGGTGTTCCAGGTGTTCATTCATGTTGTTATGGATTATAATTCTGTTTGGGAGCACATTTTCATTTCATTTGGGGAATGTGTCGTGGGCACACTCACCAGGTCCCCACTCTAAGGGTACCCTCTACGGCGCAGACAAAGGCGCTCACCTGGCAGCCCGTCAAAACTCATGAAGCTCTGGCCCACGCGGAGGCAACGGACGGGCCAAGCAACCACATCTATTGGAATACAAGACAAAGACTCCAAAACATAGTCAACTAGCTAGGATTCATGTAAATCCTGCCTAGCTACCTATATAAAGCCAGGTAGGGGCACCCGACAAGAAAAAAAGACAAGCCATAGAAAGACAACAAGACACACGACTACGTTCTTGGAGATCCAATCTCTCGCCACCATATCCATAGGGCGACATTGTCACCTCGAAATCAATAGAATCAGACAAGCAGAAAGTAGGGTGTTACCCTCTAGGGGCCTGAACCTGGGTAAAGTCGCTCTCCCCTTGCCATCCGATGGTACTACGAGTGCCATGTTCTTCTCATCTCAAAACCCAAGTCCCTCATGGAGGGGCACTGCCATGATAACCCCACGACAGTTGGTGCCGTATGTGGGAACTCGGTGAGCGTGGACATCAGGTTTTGGGATGAGAATGTCATGGCGTAGGTGGTATCGTCGTTTAATAAGGAAGAATGTGATTTACCCAGGTTCAGGCCCCAGAGGGTAAAACCCTACTTCTTGCTTGTCTGAGTTTGTATTGATGATGATTACAGGGTTGTCGTGGAGGCTATGGTGGCAAGCGATGCAATCTGAGAGTACGTTCGTCCTTGCCCGGCGCCCCCTCCCAGCCTTTATATAGGAGGCTGGGTCTCGGGTGCTCGTGACCGGGTAGATTACAAGATAAGGTGAAACCCTAATTTCCTAGGCTTGTGCGTCACGCCTCGCCAGGTTATGGAAAGCTTGTTGCTTGGCCCGTCTGTTGCCTCTTGCATGGGCCTGGGCTTCACGAGTCCTTAGTGGGCCACCTGACAGGCCTTTTGGCAAAGCCATACTGGGTACCCGACATGTGGGGACCTGATAAGTACGCCCACGTCAATATGCACAACAAGACGATTGATTTTCGGTTCAAAACATGAACTAGGGCAATAAATTTTATTTTATTACATTGTTGGCAGCAAATTTTGGCATTCAATGTTTTATCTTTCTTCAAGTTGAAGGCTAGTAGTGGATGTAAATACAAAAAAAATTGGTGGGCAAACTAAAGGACGCAATTTTAAATTCTATCACTGCAGTTGTTCTTTGAAGTCTTTATAAACTATCACGACTACGAACTATGCCATCACTAACATAAAGCCCATGTACAAACTAGAGCCCATCACGTGTAAGCAAAAAGAGCTTCTCTCAAACAACGACACGAACCGTCTCTCCTCCCCGACAGTTCCCAAGGTGAAGGGGAGGCGATCGTGAGAGAGTGCCCTCTCACCAGCTAGGCCGGCGGTCTGCTCTGGTTCAGAGGGCCTTTTTGGCTCTCTGGGCTGGTGTGGATCACGGCTCGTCGCCGGTTGGTGGGGAGGAAATCTTCTCTTTGTAGTTTTTAGGGTTTCTTGACTAGGGCGGCGTGGCGGCGGCGACAGCGTCCTGGCATAGGAATAAGGTCTCCCAACTCCTTCCCTGATGCGGAGGTGCTTCGTGGTGTTGTAACATCCCAAAACTTTGGAATGTTATAAAAATCACAAAATTTTAAAACTTTTAATATTATATAAATAAAGTCTCCAAAAATCAAGAAAACTTATATAGAAGATTGTTTTGACAACTTCAAAGTTATTTTATTTTAAATACTCAATATTCTTCTATTTTAATGTTTTGAAAAGGTTTTGGAAATAAAATATTTATTTGAGTATTTCTATAAACCTTAAAACATTTGATAAACTTTTCCAATATTTTATGTATCCCAAAATAAAATGGTTATTTGTATTTAAATTGATTTACCAAACACTCTTTAATAAAATGATTTGTCCTAAATTTTTTTTTAAAAAAAATGAGTGTATCATGATGTGTATTGAATGATATTACTCACACTATTTTCTGGAATTTTATTTGTTATAAAAATAGTTTATAAGAGCCTGGTTTTATAAAGTGACATAAAGGTGTCAATTTGCAATTATGCAATATTTATTTTTATTTAAAAACAAAATATTATGGAAGTTTTCCCAAAGTGTTTAGAATGCTTATTTTGATTTTTTAAAATTTTTACAAATTTATTTGACTTGATTTGGAGCTTTAAATCAAAATCTATAAAAGAAAAACAGAAAATAGAAAAAGAAAAGAAAATGATGACATCATGCTGACGTCATCACTCATCTTCGAACTCCCGTACGTTACGCGTCTTGTGATTCAGTTTCTTCCCAACTTGATTGCGGCAGTTTTTACCGCACGAAATCGAGCGCCGTTTGTTCCTACGCGAAGCACTCGACTTCCTCCATCTATTCCCCCCAAAAGCCCTCTCCAAATCGTGCCCAGTCCGTCCAATTTGCGCGCCGGAGCTCCGCCTCGCCATTGTCGTTTTTCTTCGACTTTGACCGCCACGGTGAGCCAGCGCCGCCACTTTCTAACCCATTCGTTTTGCCTTGCACCGGCGCACCTCCCTCATTCGTCCCTTGAATTTTTTACGCAGCGAATCGAGCTAATCGAGCACGACCCGAAGCTCCTTCCGCCGACCTGGACGCCAGCCGCACCTCGTCGTCGTTCCCACAAGTGAAGCATGACGCCACTTCGCCACCGTCTTCACCATGTCGCACCGCACCTAGTCCTCCCCTCGCCGACCCAACAAGCAGCATCCCTACCATAGCCTGACCGAATCCTCTTTCTGGTCGTGGACGAGCATGTACAGAGCACCTACAGAACACATTAAACCATGGCTCTACTTCTTCGTCTCCGGTTTCCACTCAATCTACTTATCCTTTGCCTTCCCCTTCAACATGAAATAAGTTCATAATTATGTGACGATTCCATTCAGGGAATTGCTTTTCCAGTTTGATGTCTTGTTTGTCCGATCCCACGTCGTGAACTGAATGCCATCGTTTGACATTCATCTCTTGATCTCCTTCTTAAGACTGTATAAGACTGTATAAAGACAACTCAATCGCGTCACTTCGTGCTATTTGCTCTCCTCCCTAATTTCTGTTCATAAAGTTTCTCCAGAAAAGACCTCTAATGCCCGTGCCATCGACATATCGTGCAAGATCTTGGACATGGTGGTGCATCCTTTTGTTTTGGTTTGTCGCACCGTTGTTGAAGTCTTACCGTCCACGACGCCAAACATCGCCACCAGAGCATGTCGCGCACCGGCCGTCTACAACAACCGCGTCACAATGTACGCCTCGTTCTTACGCATCTCTACGTCGACTACCTCGTCTACATGATGTCCCGTGGTCGTCTTTCTCCTCACCTACAACGACATTCGTTCCCTTTCAGGTGAGCCATCTTGTTCTCATGCTGACCATAAATGGAAAACCCTCACCCAAATACAGGATTCATTTTGCATATTGGATCATGTGTTGAACTTGGACCATTCTAGTTATGTTTGTTTCTATCCATGTTTGTTGTTATGTTTGTTTCTTTGGATTGTTGTATTGTTGCTTATTGTCATATGTTTGTATTATATAGATTGAACGGAGTGCTACGAGTTACTTTGAGAAGAGTGTGTGAGCAACGACAATTTCCAAAAGGCAAGTGCATACACAATTCATGAATGACCTATTACTATGTTTTATATTGCACTGTAGACTATTTTCAGTAGCATGCATGATAGGCTGTTTTTATTAAAGTTATTATGCTATGCAAACCTGTTAGGCTAGCCACATGACTAGTTGATTTAGTGACCTATATTAATTTAGTAGATTGCTTGCTGCAAAAATTATTGTTTTGTGGTAAATGACTTAAGAAAATGGATTTTGGAGTTGTATTTGTGGGTTATAGTTGAGTGGCTGCTCAGGCCCAGTTCTGCGGGTACCTGAGTACGTGCACTTGTGCTCGCCACCCAGGGTATCAGAGATTTCATGTCACTCCATGTCTAGCTACTTCCAGTGCAGCCACTAGTCATATGGGCTCTGTCTTGACTAAGTATGTTGTGTGGACTCGACCCGGCTTGTCAAGCTGATGTAGGGGTTGTAGGTGGAACGGGTCAAGCCGTTGGGTTGGGAAAATGCTTCTGAAAGGTCTCGCCTTGGTCTTCTCCTTTCCTTTTCAATAATGAGGGTTAAGGATAGAATGGGTTGATCGAGTCTAGTGGGGAAAGTGTCACAAACTCTCGAGAGTAAAATAAAACTAAGATCTTAGCCGTGTCCACGGTTACGGACAATTTGAGTAACTAAGCAAGGTGGTCGATGGAAAATCTCCTCATTCCAATTTCATAATAAAATTTGATGGGTGAACTCGGGTATATGAGACCTTGGATGCGTTCCATGGGTGTGTCTCATATTCTTATTTGAGAAAGAAATGCTTTACGAAAAGTAGGACAAAATTTGCTTTACGCAATAGCCTTGAACTCCACCAGCCAGATGAGCATGTAGTTTTAGTCTTGCCATTTTATAATCCACCATAGTATTCACTTGCCGGCCTGTCACAAGGTATTGACCCAAATTCCCTGGGCTGCAACATTAATGTTGCAGGTTATTACGATGACGAGTGAGGACGTCTACCTTTCGAGCTTACAACCAACATGTTCGCCAGTAGCACATGGAGATGATAGAGCTCAGTGCTACTTTATTATGCTGCTTGAACTCTGAATAATATTTGTGGAACTATATTTTATTCTAAGCTAGCTTCGGCTATGCGAAGTTGTAATAAAGTACTATATTTTTGGATCATTCGTACGTGCGATGTAATAACGTTTAACATTTATGCATGATATTACATCCTGTTGGTGAATGCTAGCCATACTCGATCCAAGGCCTAGCAATTCACGAGGTATTCTTGCTTTTCAAAGTGAGGGTGCTACAGATGGTATCAGAGCGTAATGTTGCCTGTAGGCTCGAAAACTTTAGGTTTGGATTAGGAATAGGAATGACCATAGGAACAAAAGTTATTTTCTTCCTGTCCAAATCTTTCCTAATATCTTCTTGTAACCTTCTCAACTAATTGCTTTCTAAGTTATCTTATCTTATTTATAGATGACCATAACTGAGAAATATTTCCGAAAGCGTTGAAGATCAACATGACAAGTATAAGAAGACATCAAGTGCCTTGATAGAAGACTTCAATTTAGACTTCACAACACTAAGAAGTACCTCGACGAACTTGAAGAAATAGAAGAGGGATTTGAAGCCCTGAATAAATAGATAGACTAGACCACCACTTTTACTAGAATGACGTACGCTATCGTAATATTGTATTGACCTATCCAATTGTGGTACGGCAGTACAATTACTTATTTTCAAAACCTTTATAGTGTTAGTTTGTTTTCCAAAACTATATTTTCGAAATTAAAAATAAATGAGTGATTATTTTTACCTCTGTTTTATGGTTGTTTACCATTGATTGTTGCTTGTTGCTTGCTAGATGTTGTTTGTAAGATGATTTGCCTTGATCTGCTGTGTGTGTGGGTAGGAATACTTCACTTAGTATCTTTATATCTCTACCAAGGAAAAAAAATAGCGTGCTATCAAAAATAGCGTGGCCCTCCTCCAGAAGCTATACAAGATATAGCGTGATATAGCGAAGTTACATATAAAATAGCGTGATGAAAAAAATGCAAGAAATAGCCCAAATATTAAAGATTTCGGCACTAAAAATTTGTCCAGAAGCAATACATGCATAACCAGGTAACCATATTCAAATGCCAAGGCCAAATCAATGGCACAAATACAAATATAAGGCTTAAACCATGAAAATTACTCAACTAAAAGATAAACAATTTTAAACTTTAATCAGAATCATTAACATCGTCTTCAGAATAACTAGAAGAACCAACAGATTGCCCGCCATCATCATTATCTAACGTTATTTCTAGGCTTTTTGTTAGTATAGCTATAACATTACCACATTTAGTGTGGTTTGGCGCGTATAAAACGCAAATAGCGCCGTAGCGTCAACTTTAGGCTAAATATAGCGTAGCCTCTCCAAATAAGCTATATCGTGCTATTAGCGGGATAATATCGTGCTATTTTTTTCGGTGTCTACTCATCTCTGCTAAACCAAACCATATGCCCCACCCACATACAAACCATGACAAAAATTATAGCCACCTCCAGATGCCTTGTGCAATGCAGCTGATGATGAAAGCTCAGACTCGGGTGACTCAAGCGTTGAGCAAATTGTCTGTACAAAGAAGTAGGATGTGGGATAGAAACTAAAGAGGTAAAGTGATGTAAACATCCTATTGCACCAACAAAAAGAAGAAGAACCGCTAAAGGAAATACTGCTTGCGAACTGGCGTTGTATATAGTAGTACTTCTTCTATATCCTTCTATCTCTACATGTCTATTCTAAGCCCATCAAAGCCAATCAGATGGCTCAACAATAGGCCAACCACAGTGAACGATTGATGGTATAACAAGTGATGAAAATCCAATCTCATAGATTTCGTTGAAGACCCGAAGACTAGCCAACAACAAAACTAAGGAGGACAAGCAATGAAGAATCTCCAAGATGTGAAGTGACGATGTATAGGAATTTTCACGCTACCCAATAGTTTGAAGGATCGCTAGTCTAGTTCAGACTGTCTTGCAGATTAGAAACTTTCTGTTAGACAAGTGAAGATGCCCGAGAGATAGACTACGTGATTTACCTATCTACATATTGAGGAAATGATACGGGTGCGGGATGGGCTGATCACCATTCCTACTACTCATGTTATTCCCCTCACTATTTGGATGGATAAATCTGAGTGACATACCTATAAGAGAGACGATGTTGGTAAGCCTTATCCGTAGGAGGATAATATATTATAACCACATGTGAGGCAAGTATTGCCTTACGTAAGATATACGATGAGGATAAACCTCAGCTCTCGTGAAGAAGGAATCGTGCAATGGAAGTGTTTGCCTACCATGAGAGTTTCGTTAGAAATCATATGGAGTTGGTTTCGAAGGAAGTCAACAATGAGATGGAAGCATGTCAAGGACATCAACATGGAAGCGTTAATGCGAAGGAAAGTTCTAATCAAGCCATCCTAAGGAAGACTCCATTCCAAGCCACATGAAGAGACAGCCACCCATTTGGAATGAAAATGTATCTCTCTAGAAGCTCAAAGTCCTATATTTGTATGAAGGATCCAATGCTTACAAGGAGATGGTGCATTCTATACAAGGAAAGTAATGACGGTGAAGCATGATTCAACAGCTGAAGATAGAGTCGGTCAAGCAAAATTTATGGACACCAGATGTGACCAGTTTGAATTCAGATCTCTAGGCTGCCCACAAAAGTCTCTTTTAAGGGTGGTAGCCCACCCAGTTGACTAAACCCGGAGATCACAAACCCATCTTTCTTTCTAGCCTCTCCGAATCTCGGGGACGAGATTCCTTTTAAGGGTGGTAGTCTGTAACATCCCAAAACTTTGGAATGTTATAAAAATCACAAAATTTTAAAACTTTTAATATTATATAAATAAAGTCTCCAAAAATCAAGAAAACTTATATAGAAGATTTTTTTGACAACTTCAAAGTTATTTTATTTTAAATACTCAATATTCTTCTATTTTAATGTTTTGAAAAGGTTTTGGAAATAAAATATTTATTTGAGTATTTCTATAAACCTTAAAACATTTGATAAACTTTTCCAATATTTTATGTATCCCAAAATAAAATGGTTATTTGTATTTAAATTGATTTACCAAACACTCTTTAATAAAATGATTTGTCCTAAATTTTTTTTTAAATGAGTGTATCATGATGTGTATTGAATGATATTACTCACACTATTTTATGGAATTTTATTTGTTATAAAAATAGTTTATAAGAGCCTGGTTTTATAAAGTGACATAAAGGTGTCAATTTGCAATTATGCAATATTTATTTTTATTTAAAAACAAAATATTATGGAAGTTTTCCCAAAGTGTTTAGAATGCTTATTTTGATTTTTTAAATTTTTTACAAATTTATTTGACTTGATTTGGAGCTTTAAATCAAAATCTATAAAAGAAAAACAGAAAATAGAAAAAGAAAAGAAAATGATGACGTCATGCTGACGTCATCACTCATCTTCAAACTCCCGTACGTTACACGTCTTGTGATTCAGTTTCTTCCCAACTTGATTGCGGCAGTTTTACCGCACGAAATCGAGCGCCGTTTGTTCCGACGCGAAGTACTCGACTTCCTCCATCTATTCCCCCAAAAGCCCTCTCCAAATCGTGCCCAGTCCGTCCAATTTGCGCGCCGGAGCTCCGCCTCGCCATTGTCGTTTTTCTCCGAGTTTGGCCGCCACGGTGAGCCAGCGCCGCCACTTTCTGAGCAATTCATTTTGCCTTGCGCCGGCGCACCTCCCTCATTCGTCCCTTGAATTTTTGACGCAGCGAATCGAGCTAATCGAGCCCGACCCGAAGCTCCTTCCGCCGACTTGGACGCCGGCCGCACCTCGTCGTCGTTCCCACAAGTGAAGCATGACGCCACTTCGCCACCGTCTTCGCCGTGTCGCACCGCACCTAGTCCTCCCCTCGCCGACCCAACAAGCAGCATCCCTACCATAGCCTGACCGAATCCTCTTTCTGGTCGTGGACGAGCATGTACAGAGCACCTACAGAACACATTAAACCATGGCTCTACTTCTTCGTCTCCAGTTTCCACTCAATCTACTTATCCTTTGCCTTCCCCTTCAACATGAAATAAGTTCATAATTATGTGACGATTCCATTCAGGGAATTGCTTTTCCAGTTTGAGGTCTTGTTTGTCCGATCCCACGTCGTGAACTGAATGCCATCGTTTGATATTCATCTCTTGATCTCCTTCTTAAGACTGTATAAAGACAACTCAATCGCGTCACTTCGTGCTATTTGCTCTCCTCCCTAATTTCTGTTCATAAAGTTTCTCCAGAAAAGACCTCTAATGCCCGTGCCATCGACATATCGTGCAAGATCTTGGACATGGTGGTGCATCCTTTTGTTTTGTTTGTCGCACCGTCGTTGAAGTCTTACCGTCCACGACGCCAAACATCGCCACCAGAGCATGTCGCGCACCGGCCGTCTACAACAACCGCGTCACAATGTACGCCTCGTTCTTACGCATCTCTACGTCGACTACCTCGTCTACATCATGTCCCGTGGTCGTCTTTCTCCTCACCTACAACGACATTCGTTCCCTTTCAGGTGAGCCATCTTGTTCTCATGCTGACCATAAATGGAAAACCCTCACCCAAATACAGGATTCATTTTGCATATTGGATCATGTGTTGAACTTGGACCATTCTAGTTATGTTTGTTTCTATCCATGTTTGTTGTTATGTTTGTTTCTTTGGATTGTTGTATTGTTGCTTATTATCATATGTTTGTATTATATAGATTGAACGGAGTGCTACGAGTTACTTTGAGAAGAGTGTGTGAGCAACGATAATTTCCAAAAGGCAAGTGCATACACAATTCATGAATGACCTATTACTATGTTTTATATTGCACTGTAGACTATTTTCCAGTAGCATGCATGATAGGCTATTTTTATTAAAGTTATTATGCTATGCAAACCTGTTAGGCTAGCCACATGACTAGTTGATTTAGTGATCTATATTAATTTAGTAGATTGCTTGCTGCAAAAATTATTGTTTTGTGGTAAATGACTTAAGAAAATTCTACTAAATTAATCAATCACCTGGGTGGATTTTGGAGTTGTATTGGTGGGTTATAGTTGAGTGGCTGCTCAGGCCCAGTTCTGCGGGTACCTGAGTACGTGCACTTGTGCTCGCCACCCAGGGTATCAGAGATTTCATGTCACTCCATGTCTAGCTACTTCCAGTGCAGCCACTAGTCATATGGGCTCTGTCTTGACTAAGTATGTTGTGTGGACTTGACCCGGCTTGTCAAGCTGATGTAGGGGTTGTAGGTGGAACGGGTCAAGCCGTTGGGTTGGGAAAATGCTTCTGAAAGGTCTCGTCTTGGTCTTCTCCTTTCCTTTTCACTAAATGAGGGTTAAGGATAGAATGGGTTGATCGAGTCTAGTGGGGAAAGTGTCACAAACTCTCGAGAGTAAAATAAAACTAAGATCTTAGCCGTGTCCACGGTTACGGACAATTTGAGTAACTAAGCAAGGTGGTCGATGGAAAATCTCCTCATTCCAATTTCATAATAAAATTTGATGGGTGAACTCGGGTATATGAGACCTTGGATGCGTTCCATGGGTGTGTCTCATATTCTTATTTGAGAAAGAAATGCTTTACGAAAAGTAGGACAAAATTTGCTTTACGCAATAGCCTTGAACTCCACCAGCCAGATGAGCATGTAGTTTTAGTCTTGCCATTTTATAATCCACCATAGTATTCACTTGCCGGCCTGTCACAAGGTATTGACCCAAATTCCCTGGGCTGCAACATTAATGTTGCAGGTTATTACGATGACGAGTGAGGACGTCTACCTTTCGAGCTTACAACCAACATGTTCGCCAGTGGCACATGGAGATGATGGAGCTCAGTGCTACTTTATTATGCTGCTTGAACTCTGAATAATATTTGTGGAACTATATTTTATTCTAAGCTAGCTTCGGCTATGTGAAGTTGTAATAAAGTACTATATTTTTGGATCATTCGTACGTGCGATGTAATAACGTTTAACATTTATGCATGATATTACATCCTGTTGGTGAATGCTAGCCATACTCGATCCAGGGCCTAGCAATTCACGAGGTATTCTTGCTTTTCAAAGTGAGGGTGCTACAGGTGTGCCGACGCAGAGTTTGTGGAGTCGTCGTTGTGGTTGTGGTCCATCGCTGCGGCGTTCGTGGTGACGGCGGTGTGCTGGATGGAGAGGATAGTGGTTGCTGCTGTGATGACCTGCGGTTCGAAGGTATGGGATCTGGCCATCTCTTGTGAGGTGGTACGCCGTAAGGCCCAGATTCGGGGTGGAAGGAGTTTGGGGTGTGTCCCCGGCCGATGGTGTATCTTGGTTTTCAGATCCAGTTCTTCGGAACTGGTGGTTATTGCGGTTCATCAACACCTTTGGGCAAGGAGCTCTTCTCATTCTACGAATTGCGAGGAAGACAAAGGAGTGAAGCAGCAGTGGCATTGTCTGTTGCTTGTACGCGTCTTTGTAATGTTCCAACTCGTATGAATACAAGTATTGTACGTCTTCGTACGTACGTGTCAAAAAAAACGTAAAGCCCATGTAAGCCCAGTTCCATGAAGGAGGTAGCCTGGCTGTGTCCAGTGATGGAAGGGTGTTGCCCATATAAAGGAGTGAGTTGTGAGGATAGACAATTATCGATGATCATTACTGCTGCCTCTAATGTTCTTCTTTCCTCACGTCTCAAACCTCAGTTCAATATGGACCTATATCCTAAAGAGAAGATGATTGCTATTTTGTGAGATGACACTAGCTAGAATCGCAACATTTTGTATCACAGCAAGTCGATGACATCTATCGTGTCAACTGCATGGCAGTTGGGGCCGAAGGACGGGAATGCCGTCGACATTGAGCCCCCACGTGCCAGGAATAAGCATGTCCAATGGCGTGGGGGTAGCCGTTCTCATGCAGCCCTGCCGCCTGCTTGATGGTGGGCATGTGCGGCCCGAAGCTGTTGACCGTGCTTCTGGCCGTGCGCAGATCCCTCGACATCGTGGCTAGAGTTTGCGTGTCGGTGGTGAGCGAGTGAGAGGGAGGCGATAGGCGTGTGTGGCTTTTAACCATAGGCAGGTGAGTAGGCGCGCGGATTAACATGGTCTCCCGGCATGAGCTCGCTGCGTCGTGGATAAGCCTCAGAGACAACACGACGGTTCTCTGCGCCCGACATGTATGAAGCTGACCGGTTGGTAGCCGCATCAATCAAAGCTGACCAGTCGTTGTCTCTATGACAATGATGGTTGATACATCTCAAACGTATCTATAATTTTTTATGTTCCATGCCTGTTTTATATCAAATGCCACATGTGTTTATTATGTTTTTATATCATTTTGGCATATTTTATTGGACTAATCTATTAACCCACTGCCTAGTGACAGTTTCTGTTTATTATGTCTGTGCATTGCAGAAAAGGTCCAAAATCCAAAGTGCTCGGCAAATTCCCAAAAAATTATAGAAATTCTATTTTGCCAGAAGACCCCAGGAGCCAGAAGGACAAGTCCGGGAGGGGCCCACAGCCTCCAGGTGACCCCTGTCCGCGGTCCAGCCTGGATCGTGCGTGGGTCCTACCTGGGAGCCTCCTTCACCGCCTCGCGTCGCCTCTTCGCCTATAAAGTCTCTCCTGACCTAAAAACGACGGAACCCCGATCATATTCTCTAGAAACACATCTGATCTCCGCCGCCACCAAAAACCCTATTTCGGGGGATAGAAGTCTCTGTTCTGGTACCCTGCCGGGATTGGGAATTGCCCCCGGAGCCATCTTCATCGCCGTGTGCTGCCTCCCATGATGCGCCGGAAGTAGTCCTTCGTCGGGGCTGAGGTCTCTACTATAGCTATGTGGTTATCTCTCTCTATCCCATGGTGTGATCCTTATGAGATCGTAAGCATTGTTTAGTACCGCTGAATTCTTATGTAATGTTATGCTACTCAATTGGTTTATCTAGTATAATTTCCGAAGTTATTGTTGACAACACAAAGCCTTGGTGACAGTGTGGGTGGCGTGTATGACTCTTTGGATGATAGATTATCTAGAGTGATATTTACCATGGATTATTCTTTGTTGAATTGTGGTATTTGTTTAGTCAAACTTTGAGGTGTGCTTTTATAGCCCTACGCATAGTACTCTTGTTTTATCAAGAAGAAGAATAATTCCGAGTAGCACTTGCTTGATTTCAGTTGTGCTAACGTGTTGAGAAAGATCCCTAGCGAAAGTATGATCCCTAGGCCTTGTTTCCAATCATCGGAACACCGTTTCTAGTCAATTTTGTTACATGTTTGCTTGCTGCCATTTTTATTACAGATTACAAATACCACTTGTTACCATCCATATCACTTGCATTTTACTATCTCTTCGCCGAACTAGTGCACCTATACAACTGACAATTGTATTAGGTGTGTTGGGGACCTAATGGGACGTGACCGACCTAATAACGACTGACGAAATATTGTGTCATGCGAGACGCAACACGTGTATGAGGGCCACGACTGGACGCGATTTTACATTTGACGTGATGAATAACGCTATTGGGAGGTGCTTCTTATTAACACCAATTCGGGAGAGGTGTTTTGGCTACCGAGTGCATATGCACCCTTTATTTTAAATCCATTTTAAAATAATTCAAAAATTGTAAAAAACTGTTCGTGCATATATCTTAACATTCTATGTATTCATAAATTCGTATCTCGAAGAACCGACATTTTTTGACTAGCGTAAAAAGAAAATTTTGATGTTAAAATAAGGCTTTTCACAAGACATATTTTTGTCTTTTTACAGAGGTAACAAAAAATATATCGATTTTTCACAAAACAACCCTGTAAACACCTATAATATAGATGTAACCACGAAATGTTAAAATATGACTTTTGAGTCCCGGTTGCATAACTGCATATGCCTCGAAACAGGCTTTCGCCCAGCTTTACAAATATAGCAACCAACCGATACAAACCGAGAGCACTGCTGGGGCAAACAGCACAAGGTATGCCCAAAAGAAACAAGAAAAGAAAAAGAAAAAGAAAAAAAAGCCAAAAACGGCGGATTGACGAAAACGGAGATGACTCGCCACCACTGCGCCCTCCGGAGAATTTCCACCACGCTCCTTGTTGGAGATATGCCCTAGAGGCAAATAAATAAAAGAGTTTATTGTAATATCTCATTAAAGTTTATAATTAGTTTTATACCATGCTAGAACTGTATTAAGAGGAAACATTAATACAGGTGTGGTATGTAAACAACCAGGTCCCTGGCATGTATATGGATACGCTAGTTCATTGGTCAACCGATGATTGAGGTTTCCCAATCATGGGCATTTATGCCAATTGACAATGGAGTCATTTCATTGGGTGAATGAAAGTGATGGACGTTACCCAATAGAGATCATTGCAACGCGATCAAGTCACGAAGTTCACCATTGTGATGATTAGGAAACGTGGTACTTATTCCTTAGAACGTGAGATAATAATCCTATCACTATCACCGGAGGATGCCTTGACTGTATCAACCGTCACACGGTAACAGGGTGATCATAAAGGTGCAGCTCAGGTATGCAAAGGTGATATGTTGAGAAGTATGTATCAAGAAGCGGGATTTGCACCTCCGTGTGACACAGAGATACTCTGGGCCCACTCGGTGAGTCTTCATCCAAATAAGCTACTGATGGCCCTTGACGTAGTTACCTGCGTCAAAAGAATATGGGTTAGGTTGAGACTCCAAGTGCAGAGTGTATAGTATCGGAAAGACAGTTTTCCCCACGAGGGGTGACTCGAGGGTTTAATATCGAACTCTCGGGGAATCAGTAGTGAAAGATTTATCTTCTTATCCTTCCCTTGAGAACCTACAAACAAAGTAAATTGTTTTGTGCCCTCAACCTCACCAAGTGGTTGTCAAGCACAAGGTGTGAGAATGATATCAAAATAAAACAAATGCAAAACAAGAAATAAATATGCAATGATGATAAATAAATATGCAAGGATGGTGGAAACAATGATGGATGATATTTTTGGGTTTTATATTGTGAATGCAAGATATAAAAGTATTTTTGTATTTTCGGATTTTTAAATGGCAGAAAATGGAAAATGCTTATAAGTTGTTGGAAAGGTGTTTCTTATGATTAAAAATGGACTGGGGTTCATGGTTTCACAAATGCACTCTCTCTTTAATAAAGTGGTAGACAATGGAACACTAGAATTGACATATGAGATTGCAACAAAAAGGTTTCATGACAAGTTACTAATTATATGGTCATCACGTCCTAACATAGAGATCTTTTGTTTATTAATCTCTCTTATACTCCACCAAGATGTGAATTAAATCTTAGCACCTCAGTAATTATGATAAATCAGAGTATAGCTTTAAGTCTTATGACATGAAGTTAAAATAAGAACATGCTAGATCTAGTCATGGAGAAGTGGCAATGGTCACACCCACACCTCCGGTAGCATGGTATTTTTCTTTATCCTTAGTGAGGCAACAAAGTAAGGTAAAAATATCCAAGTGGATCGCGGAACTTCTGTCACTTTCACCGCACTAGCCACCCCCTCATTACTCCAACTAATGCACACGTTCCCCCACACACGCTCTCATAAACATGCTTGATCATAACAAGTAGACAAGAACGGGGTACATAATATGCATCTACTTTCATAAGTGAAACAAAACAATTGCAATCTCAAACATATATTAACTCATAAAGAGATACACCACAAAGGAATTACATAGATGACCGTAATCATGTTCGGCAGCTCATATGGTGCTAATTAGTGAAGCTCAAAGAGAGGAGAGATACATAAGTTACTTCCACAAACCCACAGTCTAGGGGTGGACTACTCCCTCTTCATCATGGAGACGGTGGAGATGTCGTTGGGGGAGATGGAGACCACGCCGGCAGCGCCCCGCCGGAGTTTTCCCCCTCCAATCTGCAACTCCAGGTCTCTATTTCGGTGTTTCTGTGTTTCGGCAGCGCTCCCCTCTGGAAAACGTCGGGGGACTATTTTTATAGTCGTTTTTAGGTCAAAAGGAAGCTTCGGGAAGAAAGATCGACGGAAACGGAGCCACGAGGGCCAAGTTGGTGGGCCCCATGCGGCCAAGGAATCTGGCCGCATGGGCCCCCCTCTTTTGGCCTTCGGGCTTCCACTTTTTCGCTTCCTTCGCTCCTACGCTTTGTTCCTTCCAAAAACTGATGCTCGTAAATTTTCAGGTCATTTGGACGTCGTTTGGGTCCCTGAAACATCAAAATATAGAAAATAGGGTTTTCTGCCAGTGCAGGGTTAATTCCAGAAAAATAGGGAAACTGTGAAATATTCCCAAAATCAATAGAAAACAATGATATAACCCTTATATGATGCAAATATGATTGAAATATGAGTAATATAATGCAAAGTTCATGTATGCATTTTATATGCATCAGCTACGCAGCATATAACTAGGTCATGTGGATGAAAGATCACGGGAACGAGTTGAATGAGACTTGACCGGTAACGAGATAGAACTAAGCATGGAAATGCTAGATGATCATATCTCGGGCAAGTTAATATCGTGATAGCAAAGGGAATGAGAATCTATGTTTATAGTTCAACGACAAAGTTATTTCATGGAATGCACAATGATCATTATGGGCATCCCAGTCCCGCTGATGATCATTGATCGGAGAGGAGTCTCGATCATGTCTGGAGTGTTTCCGAACCGTAGGTAACACACTTAAGGGTTTGACGACGCTAGGAGATCGTTCTGGTAGTGTTGGAATTATCAAAGATAGAAAAGGAGAGAATCAGAGGAGTACCGATGAAATCCGAAGGAGTATCGGAGTGATCCGAAATGAGTTTCGGAGTCACGGGAATTTATATATGATGTGAATATATTAATTGGAGAATTATATATATTCATATATTGGTGGAAATAAATTCGATAATGTATAAATAATTAATTGGAGAATTAAATATTTATATATAATAAATAAATTAAATAATAGATAAATATATTAATTAGAGAATTATATATTTATTTATTGATTTAATAAAGCTATTTATTAAATTAAAATGTTTAATTTGGAATTTTAGGGGCAGCCTACCTAAATGGGCCACCTCCGGAAGGAGGGAGCCCACTTAGGGGGGCCGGCCACCTAGGAGGGCCAAAGGGGGCCGGGTGGGCTTCCCAGCCCAAGTCCAACTTGGACTAGGAGCAAGGGGCCGGCCGGTGCACCCCTCCCCACCACCTCTTCCTTTAGTCCCATATGGGGGAGCTAAGGAGAAGGGGTGCCCCCTTCCACCTATATATACAAGTCCCACGTGGGGATTTTAATTAAGCCAAAAATTGGAGAAAATCAAATAAATCCCACGACACCTCCCACCACCTCTCCACCTCTCTCGTACCCCATGGCCCCAAGTAAGGGCCACGCATGAGAGGGATATCTTCCCGCTGCACGCCGTCGTGCTGCCGGAATTCCGCCAGCAGATCTACTTCCTCAACCTCGGTGGGATCGGAGGGACCGGGAGTCGTCGTCATACATCGTACGTGTGTGAGTACTCGGAGGTGCCATTGCGGCACCAGTCGTCGCGCCGGGATCATCACGACCTTCTGGTCGGCTTCGAGTTCGAGTACATCGTCCACGTTCACTCTCGAACGTTAAACGTTTTCGGTCTACAAGAGGTATGTCGTCGGAACTGTCCCGTTACCGCATTACTAATAGATAGATCCTGGCTAGTTTTGGTGTTGTGTTAGATAGAATAAAAATTCCGTCTATGAACCCTTCAGTGGTATCAAAGCCGATCTATGTGTAGTGTTGCTGGTATAGTTAGAACACATGTTGAATGTGGGCGTCGATACTATATTTGTTACCCTCTCACGTGCACTTGTTCATACTGTTGAATTGCTTGATGAAGCGGCCCGGACCGACCTAACGCGTACTCTTACGCGAGACTGGTTCCGCAATTGACATATGGCTTGTACCATGTATGCGGTTGGCGGGTGTTTGTCTCTCTAGCATTGGTGGTATGGCATCTTCAACGGAGGGCCCCGAAAGGGGTGTGATAGAGACAAATATCTTATCGGCGTTGTGGTTGAAGTTCGTAGGTAGAAGTGCGGTTCCCTTACGTAAGCCCATACAGCCACGCAAAACTTGCACATAGATAAAGTAGAGGCGTCTAACTTTATTTTACAGGGGGCGAGTGATATGATATGGTACGGTAAGTATTATGCGAAATATTTAGCTGTCATGGTGGAGGCCCCGTAGACCCGGCGCCGGAGAAAGATGGAGATCATGCCGGTGCGCCCCGATGGAGATCAAGGCGCGACACCATGTCATATCGCATTACATTTGATGTTAATTGTGTGCTTATATTGCTTGTATTAGATATACGGCGGTAGTAATAAAAGTTAAATCTTTCATTTTAATACTAATTAAAAGTGTTCTCCCTTAGTATGCACCACCAAGAGTTCTCTATTGTGGAGGCAGGCCGTGACGATCGGGTGTCAAACACATTTGCGTTCGCATACGGTGGGTGTAAGCCATGTATGCACAGCAATATACTAAGGTTAAATTGGCGAGCCTAGCATTTACATACATGGCCTTGGAGCACAAGGGATCAAAAGATCAAGCATGAGTCGCATGAATGTTGCGATCGACATTGTAATGTCCACCTTTGCAGTCATGAGCCGGCTATGACGATCGGGGGTTGTATGGTGAATAAGGATCGTGTAATCATTATTAAGAGCGTTTTGATAGATGATTGTCTTAGTGGAGTTATTTTATAATGCGATTATAATTGAACTCATATTATAAACTTTATTTTAAAATCGTCTTTGCAAAAAATCCTTGTAGACAATGGCCTTCGATTTTAGCCCTTTCATTTTTGGTGAAAATCTCCGCCTTGATGGGTCCAACTTCACTGGATGGTACTAACTTCTGAGAGATACCCTTGAAAAGATTTTTTTGCTCTACGTGATAGAAGAATCACTAAGAGATCGACCCGATGATTGATGGTGAGGACGCCTATGAGGATTGGCATGACATCCGTGACACCTACATGCGTGTGGAGTGGCTGATGCGTTCTAGTGTGACTTATGACTTAAGGGTGCAGTTCAGTGACACCCGTGCCGACGAGATTATTAGGAGACCTAATCCTTTTCGGGGCACAAGTCAGAGTGGCTAGGTTCGAATGTCTGGATGAATTTCTTTCAACCATGATGGAAGAAAAGACATGTCTAGATCATCACTTGGTGAAGATGCATGAGATACATCAAGGTCTCACAAATGTTTGGGACTACTGGATGGCCGATGAGACAGTAATGGATGTGATATTGCGCTCGCTTCCTCTCAGTTATAAGAGCTACGTCAGAGATTTTGTGATGAAAGGAGAAGAGTTCACTTTCTTTACATTCCTAGCTCGGTTGAGGACTGCCAAAGTAGAACCAATAGAAGCAGAAATCATCGACCCAGAAGGTATATTTGATATACAGTTTATAAATGTTTTTAATTCGCACTTGTTACAGTTTTGTGAAGTATTTGATACTTATTCTTGTTATATGATGGGGGGATACTTTATAGGTAGGCCCATGGACCCGGAAAGGACAACCCCACGACATTATATGAATATAGAACCGACTATGCATGTGGCTTGGAATGGACAAGGCACCAATTGATGATTGGGAGCTATCAAGGAGTTGATGCTGGAGACGCCCTTCCTATACATTTATCGTTTTGATTAGAGGATTTGAGTAAATTTTGTAATCGATTAGAGTGTGGACTATATTAATGTGTTTTTTGCATTTCGCAAGACAGTTATTCATGTAAAGAAGATGTTCTATATTATGAATAAATATCTTTTGTGGTCACATTTCGATTATGAGTATGTTATTCTTATCTTGACGATAAATAAATAGGAACATTTATAAATCGTGCTAAGTAAAATCTGAAACCAAAATAATGAATTAACGACGCTGTTTTAGTCTTGGTGGTAATGTGTAAAACACATATGCCTCGTTTGCCCCGATAGGCAATATGACTAAAAACGCCACACCCGGTGTGCCGTAAATTCCTAAAAGTCGTCTGTGATTAATTCTTGTTTTAGCAAATAAATGAGAATCATTATTTTGAGGACTCTCTCAAATCTAAGTAAAACAGATGGGTTTACTTGAATTATGACTTGCAAATATTTGATAGAGATCAAAGGGAATTTCGGATTAATGGATATTAATTTTAACAAGAAAATTGAGTCTCTGCGATTGGATCAAAGTGACAAGATATTTGAGTTATAATTTTAGCATGAGGGTCTATGAAAAGAGTTTCATAAAATACAAATTTTGGAATTGTTCAATGTGATTGATTTATTCTAAATATTGTAAATCATGCTTTATTGAATATCGTGTGGTAATAAAGTGATCTCTTAGCAGGTTTAATAATATCATTAGAATTGTCAATTAGAATAGCGAAATACCCCTCACAAGGGCCTATGTGTTATTCGCAGAAATGCATCCATATGGATTATGGAAAGTCGATTTTCAATGAGATTGGAACTATAGGTTAATCACCTCGCCTTGGAAGTGTCGATTTGTGCGACGGAATGTGTTCCGATAAAATGTGTACTTTACACATAAATGAGAAATTAATGATGATGATCATAATATTTCTGATTAAAAGCTTTACTGACAAGGCCGTAGGATTCAGGAATAAATCTTTGCCATGATGCAAATTGATTATTCATGATTTACATGTCATGACCGAGAAACATGACATACCTACGAACTACAAAATAAATAGTGACCCTGAAATACGATAATGACTAAGGAGTCATTGGAAATCCAATTTTAAGTATGGGATCGCAAGGTAAATTCTGCTTGATCCGATTGGGTGATTCTTTGTCACTTGATATCTTTTAAGGAGCTAAAAGAAAGGATACAATACTTAAAAGGACACAAAGGATATTTTGTCAAGAATATTATCTTGGACAAAATTCGAAGTTGATGATCACTTGAACAAGGTGATGCTTGTGTCCGTTGGATTGTCACTAGCCCAGTACTAGTGCATTGTATATGGAAATCTCGACTTGAAGAGTGGTTCAAGAAGATTTTGGAATTGTCCAAAATGTCGAGGAATTTGCATTTGCAAATTTTGAGTGGGAGCTAATTGATATAAATGTATGTGTGACATATTTTAAGTAGGAGCAAATTGATCTCCATGATCAAATATGTGGGTAATATGTTTTTGAGTGGGAGCCAATTAGGGTTTTCATGATTTAACATGTGGGTAACATATTTGAGTGGGAGCTTAAAAACATTTTGTGTATGCAAGTGGGCATATTGTGAATGTTGGTGGTATTGTCGGTATTAGAAGTATAAGATCAATTTTAATAAAGGAGTTTATAAATTGAACATATATCCAGATAGATAGATTAAGTCAAGTAGTATTTGCCTAAATAACATTCATAAGGAGTTCTGAATGGAACAAGTAAATGACGAAGGTTCTTACTTGTACAAGTAAATGACGGAGGTTCTTACTTGTAAAATTTAGGCAGAATATTGAGTTGAAACTCAATGCAAAATAATAGTGGTTGGGAGATATGTTGTAGGAACTATGCCTGAGTCATAGATGCTAACATATAAAACCATATTATGTACTTGACGAAATGTGACCCAAGAACATGTTCCGAAGTGATTAGGAGTAATTCACTGAACAGGAGTTGAGTAATTTTCCCTAGCATCTAAGAGGTATAGCTATGAGAAATAATTCTAGAGATTGGTGGACTTAGATATAATTGTTATAAAGTCCTTACACCAAACTAGAATGAAAAACTCGTAAAATCATAAGAGCGCAACAAAAGCATGGTTCATTCATCGAAGTGGTTTAAACAACACTGTCGATTTGAAGTCTGCATAGAAGTATATGATTACTTTGAGGATTAGCCAAAATATGTTGTTTAAAGTTGAGGAAATTTTGTTTCCTGATTGAGTGTGTTTCTGGTGCATATGACGTTGAGAAATGCCATCTAAATGATCAAGGATCATGAGAGCATAGAGGAAACAAATAGGTCTCACTCTACAACTAAACATATTTTAGGTTCATCATGGAGATGATGAGGTGATGTCAATTTAGGTGACATTAAAGTTTTGCAAAGAATAAATGGATCTGAGTAGTACAGACCATTGACGATCAACCTCTTCCACTAGCAAGAATGATCTGGAAGCACAAGTCAAGTGTGGTACAGAAATTGGTAACAAATGCAACTAGTTTATTTGTACTCTAGTGCAAGTGGGAGACTGTTGGAGATATGCCCTAGAGGCAAATAAATAAATGAGTTTATTGTAATATCTCAGTAAAGTTTATAATTAGTTTTATACCATGCTAGAACTGTATTAGGAGGAAACATTAATATAGGTGTGGTATGTAAACAACCAGGTCCCTGGCATGTATATGGATACGCTAGTTCATTGGTCAACCGATGATTGAGGTTTCCCAATCATGGGCATTTATGCCAATTGACAATGGAGTCATTTCATTGGGTGAATGAAAGTGATGGACGTTACGCAATAGCGATCATTGCAACGCGATCAAGTCACGAAGTTCACCATTCTGACGATTAGGAAACGTGGTACTTATTCCTTAGACCGTGAGATAATAATCCTATCACTATCACCGGAGGATGCCTTGACTGTATCAACCGTCACACGGTAACAGGGTGATCATAAAGGTGCAGCTAAGGTATGCAAACGTGATATGTTGAGAAGTATGTATCAAGAAGCAGGATTTGCACCTCCGTGTGACGGAGAGATACTCTGGGCCCACTCGGTGAGTCTTCATCCAAATAAGCTGCGCAGCATATGACTAGGTCATGGGGATGAAAGATCACGGGAACGAGTTGAATGAGACTTGACCGGTAACGAGATAGAACTAAGCATGGAAATGCTAGATGATCATATCTCGGGCAAGTTAGTATCGTGATAGCAAAGGGAATGAGAATCTATGTTTATGGTTCAACGACAAAGTTATTTCATGGAATGCACAAGGGTCATTATGGGCATCCCAGTCCCGCTGATGATCATTGATCAGAGAGGAGTCTCGATCATGTCTGGAGTGTTCCCGAACCGTAGGGTAACACACTTAAGGGTTTGACGACGCTAGGAGATCGTTCTGGTAGTGTTGGAATTATCGAAGATTGGAAAGGAGAGAATCGGAGGAGTACCGATGAAATCCGAAGGAGTATCGGAGTCACGGGAATTTATATATGATGTGAATATATTAATTGGAGAATTATATATATTCATATATTGGTGGAAATAAATTCGATAATGTATAAATAATTAATTGGAGGATTAAATATTTATATATTATAATAAATAAATTAAATAATAGATAAATATATTAATTAGAGAGTTATATGTTTATTTATTGATTTAATAAAATTATTTATTAAATTAAAATATTTAATTTCGAATTTTAGGGGCAGCCCACCTAAATGGGCCATCTCCGGAAGGAGGGAGCCCACTTACGGGGGCCGGCCACCTAGGAGGGCCAAAGGGGGGTCGGGTGGGCTTCCCAGCCCTAGTCCAACTCGGACTAGGAGCAAGGGGCCGGCTGGCGCACCCCTCCCCACCTCCTCTTCCTTTAGTCCCACATGGGGGAGCTAAGGAGAAGGGGTGCCCCCTTCCACCTATATATACAAGTGCCACGTGGGGATTTTAATTAAGCCAAAAATTGGAGAAAATCCAATAAATCCCACGACACCTCCCACCACCTCTCCACCTCTCTCGTGCCCCGTGGCCCCAAGTAAGGGCCACACACAAGAGGGATATCTTCCCGCTGCACGCCGTCGTGCTGCCGGAATTCCGCCAGAAGATCTACTTCCGCAACCTCGGTGGGATCGAAGGGACCGGGAGTCGTCGTCATACACTGTACGTGTGTGAGTACTCGGAGGTGCCATTGCGGCACCAGTCATCGCGCCGGGATCGTCACGACCTTGAGGTCGGCTTCGAGTTCGACTACATCGTCCACGTTCTCTCTCGAATGTTAAACGCTTTCGGTCTACAAGAGGTATGTCGCCGGAACCGTCCCGTTACCGCATTACTAATAGATAGATCCTGGCTAGTTTT
The DNA here is from genome assembly GCA_012064385.1 of Puccinellia tenuiflora. Lineage (NCBI taxonomy): Eukaryota > Viridiplantae > Streptophyta > Magnoliopsida > Poales > Poaceae > Puccinellia > Puccinellia tenuiflora. The sequence continues at coordinate 70,552 of QRDG01001954.1, forward strand.
GGTGTTGCGTTAGATAGAAATTTTTTGTTTCCCGTCTACGAACCACTTCACTCCTAACACTCCGAAGCATCGCGTACCAAGCAGCACCTCCAAGAAGGTGATCGACGATGACGCCGCTGCTGCCCGACCGGTTCCAGGGTTACCCCTAGTGCATGTTCTAGGGTTTCCCCCGGTACGCAATGGGGGGTGGGGAAGGGGTACACCCGACGCCCTCCAAGAAGGACGGCCACACTGGAACCGGTCGGTGTCGAGACGACAAGGATTTCTCCCGACCCCCAAAAAACCACGCCCCCGGACGACCCGTAGCGCTCCACCAAGCTCGCCACCCACCAGCACACGCCACCACGGTCTTGCAATCACCGCCGCCGTCTCACCGTGATCTACGTCGCGAGGCCAGGAAGACCGAGAAGAGAGGACTCCGGCGAGGGGTGGAAGTACAGTAGCACGCGGGAGGGAACGACCTCCACCGCACTACAACATCAGGGAGACACCCGGCCCTCACTGGACCGGCCGAGCCCGGAAAGGGCTCGTAAAGTCCCCGCCACCGTCACCACTACCCCCTGCACCAGCCACATTTCCTCCGTCGACCGGGAGAGCCGCGACCGCGTCTGAGGCGGCCGGCCCAAGCCCAGATGGGGCCCAAAGGGCCCAGATCTAGGCCGGTAGGGCACCGCCGGCCGCACTCTGTCGACCAGCCGGCCGCGCTCGGACAACCACGGCCCTCTGCCGCCAAGGAGCAGCTCCGCCACGAGAAGATCACCCGGCCAAGCCAGACCAACTGAAGGTCGGAGGAGACAAGACCACGATGGCCACCGACGCGCAGATCTGGGCTGAGCCAGATCGGCCGCCGCCGCCACGGGCCTCCACCCACCACAGCCGCGAAGCCCTCCACGCCGACGGGATGCCGACGACCTCCGCCACCAGCACCCATCTCCACGCCGCCGCGCCTCTCGCCAACGCGCCGCCGCCGCTCCGCGTCGCCAACCCGCGTGACGACCACCGAGCGGAGGGAGAGATGCCCCGCCGCCGTGGACGCCGACCGGGCCTTTCCCGGCGGCACCCTCCGGCGGCGGTGAGGGGGAGGAAGGAGGGGGAGGGTCGAGCTCGGGGGCGCTAGGGTTGTCGCCCTGCCGCTCGCGGGAGCGGGCAGGACGAGCCCCTTTTTACCTCATAACTGCATATGCACCCGGGATAAAAGTGGATTTCACCACTTCCTTCTTCTCCACGGGAACGCCGAGCTCTTGTTGCGAAAAAAGAAAGAAATCTTGATGACAATTCGAGCTTAAAAAATAAACGTGCCGGCTAGCGCACCTACGGTAGGTAGCTGAGGTCGGCCGAGCCGCCGGTTGGTGTGACACTGTGATTGATTGAAATCAACATTTATCTTGGACTTGACTAATTCATATCATCACGACTCAAACACATACATAACTTTTTTTTAATCAACAAGAAACGGAAACTAAATATACCCTAATTAGCCATTTGCGTGCTGACTAGAGCCAAAGGGATTAACTGGACTTGGGATTCTACTTGTAATTACATCACGCTGATTGCTGGTCACATGCTGCTGCGCTCACTACGAACCGCCGTCGTCGCCGGTGCCGACAGCCTACGCGCGCCTCTCCGCCGGCCACACAATAAAACCGAGCCGGAGGCCTTGCCGCGCGCGGCCGCCGCACCACTCAACGACGAGAGCAGCTCGAACTAAACTAACAGACAGCTCATTTCCACTAGCTGTAGTATGTACTGTACGGGCTAGCCAGCTACTCTAGGCGCAGCAAGCGCCTGAGGTCGCGCGTGGCGGCGTCGTCGACGACGGGCGCGACGGCCTTCTGGAGCGAGAACTGCGGCAGCGGCAGCGAGCTTGGCTCGGGGGACGCCGCGGAGAACGCGGGACCGGCGTACAGTTCCACCGGGGGGCGCCTTCCATGGCCTCTCCGGCTGGTCGTTGTAGCCGCCGCCGCCGCCGTCGGAGGAGAGCTCTTCCTGGTGCTGGGGACGCTGGACTTGCGTCGCGTGGTCCGGATCCGCTGGGCCGGCTGCGGCTGCAGGATGTTGTGGGGGCGGAGGACCTCGGTAGCCATTGACGGGAGAAGGGAATTGGAGTATGAGACGGAGGAGAGAATGGTGAGAGGGGAAATCGCGGTTGATTGCTGTGTGGATTGGAGAAGAGGAAGAGGGGATATTTTATAGCTCGGAAGAGGGAGACAGAAGATGAAGTGAAGACGCGTTTCTTTTCCGGTCTCCGCCGTGTTGCGGTGGACTTTGACGGCCTCCTCCCTGTTTCGGTTCTCCTACCCTCGGATCGGTTGGTCCGCGCTTTGGGCCACGTTCGCGTCGGGTTCGTAGGGCGAATGATTAGTGCTTTCGGCGTGCTAGTTTCGTTTTTAATCGCATGTTGGCATTCTAATCAAAATCACAGGGAATTCACTTTACCACGTGGGTGTATAGGCTCGTGTCACTAGAGAAAATATTTTATAACGTCAAAAAAAATCAAACAGAAATGTTACTCATACATCTCAACATTATATACGAGTATTATATATGCGCACGACAAATTTTATGGGTTGTGTAAAACACATAAAAAATGTCTTGTGAAAAGTTTTAGTTAGCGTCAATTCTTTTTTTTTGGCACTAAGCTGGTCTTTGAATTTTCTGTCACTAAGCTAATCTCAACTTAGGTGTACAACCATCTCAGGAAATGGAGAATCAGATGGATTAATATTTCAAATCTTCGAGACCTCAGTGGTGCACATCATGGTTAGCTTCACTATCTAATTTTGTTCACATTCATCTAACATGTCAATCCTCACTAATTTCATTGTTTTTCAGTCCTAGGATCACTTGAGGATGCTTACTAGATCAATAAATCCTTCTCGAACTACTACCAGAGACAGACCATCTTCTCCTTCGGTCTGACCACTGGCAAGTTTGCTATGTGCTCTAGTGAGCTTCTCGGCCAGCCTTCACCTAACTATCCCCGACACATAGGACTAAGATACTGTCATCCTTGATGGCCCTGAGTAGGTTGGTGAGAGACTACCTCCTCCAGCTGAAAGGGACAGGAAGAGGGGTGTCTTGATGGACGAGGAGGTGATCGTCTTCACCAACATGACCGAGACTGACAAGGAGGTGACAACCTCCATCAAAGAGAGCACACATGTCATTGGGTTTAGTCCCGATACTCTGATGGGTGCTCTGGTCCACCTCCTGGACAACAAGACTCCAGGGGTAGGGACCATAGGAGCCTCTGGTTTAGGAGCTACCCGATGAAGCAGTACTACGTGTACTGCAAGGTTGTTGTTGCTGGTGGTGGTGCAAGCATGCATGTTGATGATATGGTGTATATTTTTGGTATCTAGTTCAGAGCTAATTATGGCCTCTATATTTTTTTGAGGTGGTACAGTCTCAGGTGCTGAACTTGCGGTGGTAGTATTACGCCCTTTTTGGACGTGGTGTATAGGTTGACACCATAGTGTGCACAAAAAGCTTGTGATGCTTTATGTATATGATCCATGCATGTTTTACTTATGTTGCATATGTTCTTGTCAACATGTGTTGCTTGTCTTGCATGTTGTAATCTTGTTCTTCCGTGTCGATAGATGCGTGTCAATAGATGCACAAGTGGTATGTGGTGTACTCGAGGTGGGTTATAGGAGTCTACAGTTCATGGAAGTCGTGCGTTGAGAAAGTGAATGATTTCTCGAACAGCTGCTACAAAGGGTTTGATACTAGAGAGGAGGCAGAGCAAGATTACTCACATCCCTGTTTCTAGAGAGCATAAAAAATGAAGTAGGCAAAGGTGCCGGACATGTCAGGTTAGGTATGCCGAAAGGCTTCATAATCCTTGTCAAGTTCGTCGCTATTGTGTTTTTTATTCTCCTATATCGGTATGATCATATGTAATATGTAGTGACATTTGTGGTGGTAGCTCATAGCCTCACGATACGTGGGTACAAGTGAAAGGGAAATGCCCCTAATTATATTTTGGTTAAAGATGACAACTGAGTTAGAGAAGGACTAATGTTACCTATAAAGTGTCTAATCAAGTTTTAGTCCTTGCTATTGATGATGGATGATGGATAGGGGCCCCTCATTTTCACATGATCAAGTATCAGTGGTTTTCTTTTATTTACTATCACTGTTTCTTGAGTCAATAGGATCACCACACTATTAAGTCGGGGTAATCTCGATGATTTTGATGTGGATGAGCTAAAAATCCTATACACACATCCTACCACCCATACATATCGAGTTTGAGGGAGAAGGTTTTCGAAAATACACTTTTGGAGCAATTTATGTATGTCGGTTTGAAACTGGTTCTGCCATCGGTATAACTGGCCCACCAATCGATATGTTTTTTTCGAGATCGGTACCTACCGACCTGAATGACTGCCCACCATCCAATATGTAGAACAATATCGGTTCTCATGTCGGCCCATCGGCCCATATCGGTTGCGGGGCGGGTTCGACCGACTTAAGAACCGATATGCCCAAAATCAGCTTCACCGGCTGGATTTTTCTTGAATCACATAAATACCTAACTTTCTTCCCAAATGGTTAGATCAATTTGCCCACATTCATTTCATATCTCCCTTTACCTCACCTCTATTGTTGAGCATACCAAAATTTTGAGATCTCCCATTCTCTCCAACGAAATTCAAATCCCAATAAAAGAAAGTAAGAGAGGCCCGGGTCAAAGGTTTCACCGAGCCAAAGATGAAACGGGTTGTGCGGCACTGGACACCACCGATAGAAAGGACAGAAGCCTTCAGATCGGTAGTAGGCTGAACTACCGCTTTCCCAAGAAGGATTAAGTATATATTTCACCCTAAAATTTATTAGATTGGAGCAATTTCACCCTCAACTGAAATTTGGTATGATTTAAACACTCAAATCCATAATACCATATAAATCACCCCTGACACTGATTTTTGCTCAATATAGATGGTTTTGGATAAATCTGGGTTGGTTTGAACGTTGACATGGCGGCTGACGTGGCAAACACAGTAAAATCCATTGGTGGACCCCACCTATCAGCGTTGGGGATTTTTTTCTCAATTGCGGGTGTCGCTCTGTTTTGCTATGCTCTTCTCCTTACTGAACATGCGCGTGCCGCCGTAACATAGAACCGTGCGCGCGACACCGGGCACTGGGAGTGTTAGAGTATATATTTGTATATTGTAGTTTCCCCATGTGTTAGGAGATTTCATGTATATTTGCACGTGTACATGTACTATATATTGTGGTCTTTGGCCCCCTGGTAATACAAGCATCTATTACCCTAACATGGTATCAGAGCCGTAGGGTTTTCTTTTCTCTCCTCGCAGCCGCAGCCGCCGCCCGCCTCGGCATCCCGCCGCCGCGCCCGGTCGCCGCCGCCGCCTCTTCCTCGCCACCCCCGTCGCCAGCTCTTTCCCTGCGCCGGCTCCTCTCTCCTCCCCGGCCAAGCCGTTCCCCGACCCTCTCCACCCGCGCCTCCACCCGCGCCAACCCCCGGCCAAGTCGTTCCCCGACCCTCTCCACCCACGCCTCCACCCGCGCCTCCTCGCTTTTGCAGTCAGTTTGGTTGTGTTTGCTATGTCCTTCTCCCTCCTCGCGAACGCACCAAACTGACTGCTCAGTCTGTTCAGTGTGTCTTTCTCGGATACAGTGATGAGCAAAAAGGCTATCGCTGCTGGGACCCTGTTGGTCGTCGGATGCGCATCTCTCGTGATGTCACGTTTGATGAGACGCGTTCCTTCTATCCTCGCCCCACCTCTGGTACTTACCCGGTGGATGATATCTCTTTTCTTCTCTTTCCTGACACACCTCCTGCTGTCCCTTCTCCTCCACCTCTTCCTTCTGATGCGCCCCCTTCGTTGGTGCCATCATCTCCTCCGTCTAGTTCTCCTAGTTCTCTTCGTTCTCCGGCTTCGGATTTTTCCTCTTCTGATGAGTTGTCTTCTGATGATGCGTCTCCTAGTTCTCCACCTCTTCCGCCTGTTCCTCCGCATCGTCCTCCAAACCGTTACTCTCCTAGTCAGTATGGTCTCTCTGTTGTCTCCGAGCCGACTTCTTATCGGGATGCTGAGCAACATCCCGAATGGCAGCTTGCCATGGCTGAGGAGATTGCTGCGCTTGAGCGCACTTGCACCTGGGATCTTGTTTCTCCACCTCCTGGTGCCCGTCCTATCACGTGTAAGTGGGTCTATAAAATTAAGACCCGCTCTGATGGATCTCTTGAGCGTTATAAAGCGCGTCTTGTGGCTCGTGGCTTTCAGCAGGAGCACGGCCGTGACTATGATGAGACTTTTGCTCCTGTGGCTCATATGACCACTGTGCATACTCTTCTTGCTGTTGCTTCTGTTCGACGCTGGTCTGTGTCCCAGCTTGATGTTCAGAACGCTTTTCTTAATGGCGAGTTGAGTGAGGAGGTTTACATGCAGCCTCCTCCTGGGTATTCTGTAACTGATCGGATGGTTTGTCGTCTTCGACGTTCTCTTTATGGCCTGAAACAGGCCCCTCGTGCCTGGTTCGAGCGCTTTGCTTCTGTGGTGACTACTGCTGGTTTCTCTCCTAGTCTTCATGATCCAGCGCTATTTGTTCACACTTCTCCTCGTGGACGCACTCTTCTCCTTCTTTATGTTGATGATATGATCATTACTGGTGATGATCCTGAGTATATTGCCTTTGTCAAGGCTCATCTTCGTGATCAGTTTCTTATGACTGATCTTGGTCCTCTTCGCTACTTTCTTGGGATTGAGATCTCCTCCACTTCTGATGGCTTTTATATCTCCCAGGAAAAGTATATTCAGGACCTCCTTACTCGTGCTGCCCTTGTGGATGAGCGCACAGTTGAGACTCCTATGGAGCTTAATGTTAAGCTTCGCCCTACTGATGGTGATCCTCTTTCGGATCCCACACGTTATCGCCATCTTGTTGGGAGTCTTGTTTATCTTGCTGTCACTCGTCCTGATATTTCTTATCCTGTTCATATTCTGAGTCAGTTTGTCTCAGCTCCTACCACCGTTCACTACAGTCATCTCCTTCGTGTCCTTCGTTATCTTCGTGGCACGATTACTCGTTGTCTTTTCTTTCCTAGCTCCAGCTCTCTCCAGCTCCAGTGCTACTCGGATGCTACGTGGGCGAGTGATCCTTCGGATCGTCGTTCACTTTCTGCTTACTGTGTGTTTCTTGGTGGTTCGCTTGTTGCTTGGAAGACGAAGAAACAGGTCGCGGTTTCCCGTTCGAGTGTTGAGGCTGAGCTGCGGCCTTTTGCCCCCTGGTAATACAAGCATCTATTACCCTAACAGGGAGCTCCTACTGCAGCGGCTCGGGGAAGGTGGATCCGGGCTTCCCGAGCGCGTCCTCCGCGGCGGCGGTGAAGAGCGGCAGCGGCGCCGACGTCGGCGGCGAAGAGCGGTAGCAGGTCAGACCATGTCGCTGATGAGCTGGACGTGGCTGGTCCGGTGCCTCTCCACGAACATCTTGGACGCCCCAGCCACCGTCTTTTTCCATGTCTGAGCAAATACGGTCAGTGCCAATATTAACCAAATGCAATCTGAGCAAACACAGTCACAAAGCACAAGTACAAAGCTCAGGAGCTAGCTAGCTTACCCGCTCCAGCGCACGGTGAGGAAGAGCGCGGCGCTGGCCTCATCGAGCCGCACACCGCCCCATCGCGCCCCACCGTCGACGCCGGCCTTGTTGCGCGCGGAGGTCGTCGTGGGCAGCAGCAGCCCGGCCCTCCAGTCCGTGGACCCGCCGATGCTTTGCCGCCGCTTGGGCGCTGCAAGGTTCGTGCCCGCCGAGTCGGAGTCCCTCGCGGAGAGCCCGACGCGACGCGCCGGGACGAGCGCTTCCGGCGCAGCGCGAGGCTGGGCAGTGTCACGTGGTGCTGGTTCTTCTTGGCGCCGTCGTCATCCGGGTCGGCGAACTTGCGGAGGAGCTCGTCCGAGGAGGCCTTGTCCACGTGTTGCACCGATGCTGGTTCTTCTTCCTCAGCCTCGGCGTTGTACGGGCTCGTGTTGCCACTCGTCGAGCTTACCTACAAGCGCACCGCGGGCGGCGGCCGCGTGGTGACGTACGCGCTGGTGATGGAGACGCACAGTACGATGGAGAGCACTGGACGCGAAAGCGAGGGGCGCCGAGAGGTGGGGTGTAGCGCCCCGACCCCGGAATTATACACAGAGGCTATGTAAATGGCACAACCATCAATGTATAAAACAAAGATCGAGACTTGTGGAACAAACCGGCACATTGCATGACTCTACGACACAAAACATATAACAACTCATATAATGAGAAGAATACAAATATTACACAGCAAAAGGATTACGGATCCAACCATTCAACAAGCGGAAGCGGGTAGTGTTGTCTAACAACAAGAAGCAAAAATATGGCCTAAGAGGCCTACAATAAACATCTCCCAGTCATCTTGTTCCACGGTCCCAAGCTGGCACCTGGGAACCCCAGACTAGTAGTCGACGTCAACGAAGAACCCACCTAGTCGCTCGGTGTCGTCCTCCTCTGAAATACAAAATCATAGAGGCAGCAAAGAGAGACTGAGTACGATGTACTCGCAAGTTTAGTAGGGCGATATAGGCCCAATGACTGACGGAGGCTCTAAAGCTTTATATGTATTTCTTTTGCATAAAGCTAAGTTTCATAAACCGAAATATAAATGACACATGGCATTCGTCTACTCAGAATACTTTTCAAAAAGGGGGTAAGAGAGTAACATTTGTCATCATTGGTTCTCATCGAACCCTTTTGTAACCAACCACTCTCATCTCCACCAAGGCACCCCCTCGAATCACCCTCGAGAAAGTGAACCTTTGTCACGCGTTGGTTATGCAACCATTAGCTGCCATATCAATTAGGTTAAGATTCTCTATGATCTTATCGTCTATTCCCAAGTTGTCCATAACCGTGGACACGGCTTTTCGAAAAGATTAAACCCTGCAGGGGTGTACTATTTTACCCATTGGTACCGTCCGGCTCACCTAGTTGGCCCTCTTCCGGGGAAGACCGGCGAGCGGGCGCGGTTAGACCTTTACAATGCATGAGGCTTACTCAAGGACCATTAGTGGCGGAAGGACAGGTTCAGCGCTCCCAGCGCCCTGCCCCACCGTCACGTCCTAAACATCACCATCCTCGTTCCTTTTCCACTCACACCACACACGCGCAAATGGAAATAGCAAACTAGAGGACCCTTGACAAGCCCCTCACAAATTATTCGGTCAGTGAGGCGCCCATACACCCACCAATGGCAGCACGCTCGTCTTGGTTCAAGAGGTAAAGAACTCGCACCTAGGGGCTAGAGTGAGGCAAAACACCATCCCCGATGGCAACTCACCCAAGCCGTCTTAGCATTTTAATTAAGCATCACAGTTATCCACCATGCCCGAATCATTCCATCAACATCAATTAAATATGGAATTTAATAACGGGCATAACTAGTATCTACTTAAATGTAACGCCCCAAGATCGGTACTATGCAGACTTAGCGATTTCCGCCAAATCCGCATAATATCGATCCTAAAGGACGCCCACCAGGCATAACGTGCACGTCGCAACACACACGTTATGCGGGTGGAATTGTGATAACATTACAACAGTTCTCGATGGAACCCACAAAAGAACATATATATACAACAACGACTCACAGAGTCAAGAACCAAAGATACAATACAAAGATCCAATTAACAACGGAAGCGGGTAGCGTCCGGCTACGGACAAGAAACAAATTGGACTAAGAGTCCTGAAGATAAACGAAGGCACCATATCCCTGCCCAGGCCAAGCCGGAGGGATTCCCAAGCTAACGTCGTCAGACTTCAAACCTGTTGGCTGCATTGGAATAGCAGCCCCGAAGGGGTCAGTACTATAAAACAGTACTGGCAAGTAATACTCACAAGATATCAAAGCTGGAATTCCGGGGAAAGAGGGTTAGCGATTGAGGCGGCGGCAAGCAGCACTAACAACTTATAGAGACACACTACAACTTCCGTCTAACAGAGACAAGGTAAGAGAGCGCATAAGGAACCAACTATTCTATCACCAAACAATACCCAGCCGATTGTTACTCCACGATCAACCCACGAGGAGCAACCCAAAGGCACGCACACGGTTGATCAAGTTTTAATCAGATTATTATTCATGTAATCTATCTTACTAGTCAAGTAATAGTCATCATAAGGTGCAAGTTGTCTATGATCTTTTTAGCCAGCGCATTTCACCAAGTCGTCCATAACCGCGGACACGGCTTTTCGAAAAGATTTAACCCTGCAGGGATGCACCAATGAACCCACACGCATCGAAACTCTCGCTTAGAGGTGTACCGGTGGAGGTTTCGACGCAAAACTTCCCTTCTCTACAAACAAGTCCAGGGAGCCACCTAGCTAGGACTGATCCACCTTGAGAGTCCGGCCGAAGCTTCGAGGTGGGCCTAACCGTTTGCGACTACGGCTAGGTGACACAAACTACCATGAGTTGGTCACTTCGCATCATACCGCAAGCCCTACCGTAAGTAACCACGTATCCATCTTACCATATCATCCGCGCTTGTAACCGTAGAAACACCCGAACTACTTGTGGCATCCTGGACAAGTTTGAGGATCCGGTAATAGATTGCGGGGAGGCCCATAGAACTCCCACATGTGGTTAGTGCGCTTAGTCTTGGATCAGCGGAAAAGAACTCGGGTCCTAGGCGACACTAGCAGAACAAATCACCACGATTGGCCTTCCGCCGGTGCCTTATCTTTAATTAAGTTATTCCCATCGCAACAGAAAATAAAGATTACCATTTTAGTTTGAGCCTAGCTATCATATTAACAACAAGACTAGACAAAGAGAACATGACTCAAGCAAAGCACCTAAGCATGCACTACGACTCGCAGGGCTAACAAGGTAAACAAAACAACAGGTTAATAGGATGTGGGGGTGTGGCTATATCATGGCTGCAAGGTAAACATGCATATAGGATCGGACACAAGCATCGTGACATAAGGCTAGCAAGGAACAAAAGATAGGACGAGTGAGAGACAGAAAACAAGCAAAGATAGCAAGGGAGTATCACTTGCCTGCAATCCGGTAGAGGTAGCAGGACTTGTCGTTGCTCACATCAACTCAACGTCCTATTTCCGAAGAAGCAACAAACACTGAAATCGAAGAGATGCATTTTACTACTACGGCAAAAGAACCGGCATGTTGATGCGATGCATGTATGACATTGCAATTATGAGAGGATGCACTTAGCAAATTTAAACGGAACCGAGATTCCGACATTCAATTATAAGGTTCACGTTATTTTTCTAACCATCAAAATTAAATGTTGAGTTAACATGGAGGGAACATGGCAGGGGTGAGCTAATCAAAATTAAATGGAACCGGGTCAATAATTAAATTAGAACCCACATATTCCATATTTAATTATTTAGGTGATAAACAAAACACAACTAAAATGCAAGCTACATGATGCAAACATGAGCATGGATGGCATAATTAAATTCTACACATTTTTCTGAACAACTTTCATATTTTACACTCTGCAATTAGAGTTACCAATTAAAAGTTATAGATTTGAACATAATTTGCAAAAAGGAAAACAAAACAGGAAAAGGGGTGAAAAAGATGGTGGCAGTGGGGATCGAACTTGGATCTCACGGGTGGATCAGCGGGGAGCAAGCCACTGGGCTAGACTCGGTTTGCTGTAAGAATTTGGATCGGGCTGTACTTGAGCAAGGAGAACGCTGTTAACTGAAATTTAACAGCAAAGTTTCAGACTCCGGGTTCAGAGAAGTGACGGCGACGTGACGATCTGCAGCAGGCGCTGCGGGTTCCTCCGCTCGATCTGGAGGGTGAGGCACAGGGTAGCAGTTAGGTGCAGGGTTCTGGCGTGTATGTGTGCGCTCCGGGCTGGTGCAAGGTGCAGAGAGCAGCTGAGAGGCCAAAAGCACGAGCTTGTGGCCATGGCTTGACGGCGACGTGCATGAACGGATCGATGCGGACCAGAAGCAAAAGAGCAGGAGGAGGAAAGGGGGAGGACGCGGTGCTCACAGCCGGTATGAAGGAGAGGAGAACGGGCTCGGGGATGAAGACGAAGAGGTCGGCGGCCTTGATGCTCCCGCGGGCGGAAGTAGACGTAGACGAAGACGACGACCTTGGTGTCTGTCCAGCAGCTCCGGCTCCGGCTCCTTCAGCGTGGCACGCAGGCGGCGGGGCGGATCGATTCCGTCGTGCAGCTCGGTTCGAGGTTGACCATGACGTCCGTGCGGTGAAGGTTTCCGGCGGCGGTTCTCACGGGCCTCTCGGGATCATGGTGGAGAAGAAGGTGAGAGGGAGAGGAAGAGGAGTGGTGGCGGCAGGAGAGGATGTGGAGGAGAGGCGGCTAGGGCAACTAGGAGGGAGTGGGTGGTGGTTTATAGGGAGAGGAGAAGGGGCTCCCGGCCGTCCCATCCACGCATTGTCGACGTGGCTCTGGTGGATGTGCTGCCGTACATGGTTGAGGACGACCTGCAGATGGTGTGCTGGCCGATGGGCTGGAGGTAAGGTGGGCTTCAGCTTCAAGAGAAAAGAATTCGGTCCATTTGAGTTTCCCGGATTTTCCCAATATAAGAATTGGAAAAGGTAGAAAGAAAAGGAGAGAAAAGAAAGGAGGGAAAAGAAAAGAGGGTAAGGTTTGAAAACTAGGATTGCCAAAAATTTAAAAGTTTTATTTTGATTTGAAATAGTTTTACAAATATTCCAAATATTATTTTGGGGTTTGTTTGTTTTTTTTTTTATTTAGAAAAGGAGGGAGTGATGGGTTTATTAAACCCTATGATCAATTTACAAAAACAAAAATGGTTTAGCTAAAATAATATTTTGATTTTTCTTTTGCCAAAAATGCAAGGTGATTGATGCATGATGCCATGATGATGCAAAAAGAAAAACAAACAAAATCTAATTTGGGGAAAAACCCCGGGCATTACAACCGACACCACTAACAAGGGATCTCGCCCCGAGATCCACGCTACCGTCAAGGGGGGAGAAGAGCAAGTTGAACTATCGAATCTTTGAGCGTCACGGTGATCTTCTCGACACCACTAACAAGAGGTTCTAGCTCACGTTGATGGCGATGACCTTCCATCGAGATGCTTCCAAGAACGAACCTATTAGGATAAAAGGGTAAGAGATCGTCCACCCACGAAGATGCTATAACCGGAAGATAGATAAGAGAGAAGGATTAAATCATATAAGGATAAGAGGGAAATAGATTAGAGGTAAGGAATAAACAAGAATTCCTATTGAGATCTTTTCAAATAATTTTTAGTAAAATAGTTTTGACACTCTACAACAACGACCATTAGCTAGGGTATCCTACAGGCTGACTGGACCAGCGGGGTATCGAAGAACCAGAGCTCTGATACCACTTTGTAACGCCCCAAGATCGGTACTATGCAGACTTAGCGATTTCCGCCAAATCCGCATAATATCGATCCTAAAGGACGCCCACCAGGCATAACGTGCACGTCGCAACACACACGTTATGCGGGTGGAATTGTGATAACATTACAACAGTTCTCGATGGAACCCACAAAAGAACATATATATACAACAACGACTCACAGAGTCAAGAACCAAAGATACAATACAAAGATCCAATTAACAACGGAAGCGGGTAGCGTCCGGCTACGGACAAGAAACAAATTGGACTAAGAGTCCTGAAGATAAACGAAGGCACCATATCCCTGCCCAGGCCAAGCCGGAGGGATTCCCAAGCTAACGTCGTCAGACTTCAAACCTGTTGGCTGCATTGGAATAGCAGCCCCGAAGGGGTCAGTACTATAAAACAGTACTGGCAAGTAATACTCACAAGATATCAAAGCTGGAATTCCGGGGAAAGAGGGTTAGCGATTGAGGCGGCGGCAAGCAGCACTAACAACTTATAGAGACACACTACAACTTCCGTCTAACAGAGACAAGGTAAGAGAGCGCATAAGGAACCAACTATTCTATCACCAAACAATACCCAGCCGATTGTTACTCCACGATCAACCCACGAGGAGCAACCCAAAGGCACGCACACGGTTGATCAAGTTTTAATCAGATTATTATTCATGTAATCTATCTTACTAGTCAAGTAATAGTCATCATAAGGTGCAAGTTGTCTATGATCTTTTTAGCCAGCGCATTTCACCAAGTCGTCCATAACCGCGGACACGGCTTTTCGAAAAGATTTAACCCTGCAGGGATGCACCAATGAACCCACACGCATCGAAACTCTCGCTTAGAGGTGTACCGGTGGAGGTTTCGACGCAAAACTTCCCTTCTCTACAAACAAGTCCAGGGAGCCACCTAGCTAGGACTGATCCACCTTGAGAGTCCGGCCGAAGCTTCGAGGTGGGCCTAACCGTTTGCGACTACGGCTAGGTGACACAAACTACCATGAGTTGGTCACTTCGCATCATACCGCAAGCCCTACCGTAAGTAACCACGTATCCATCTTACCATATCATCCGCGCTTGTAACCGTAGAAACACCCGAACTACTTGTGGCATCCTGGACAAGTTTGAGGATCCGGTAATAGATTGCGGGGAGGCCCATAGAACTCCCACATGTGGTTAGTGCGCTCAGTCTTGGATCAGCGGAAAAGAACTCGGGTCCTAGGCGACACTAGCAGAACAAATCACCACGATTGGCCTTCCGCCGGTGCCTTATCTTTAATTAAGTTATTCCCATCGCAACAGAAAATAAAGATTACCATTTTAGTTTGAGCCTAGCTATCATATTAACAACAAGACTAGACAAAGAGAACATGACTCAAGCAAAGCACCTAAGCATGCACTACGACTCGCAGGGCTAACAAGGTAAACAAAACAACAGGTTAATAGGATGTGGGGGTGTGGCTATATCATGGCTGCAAGGTAAACATGCATATAGGATCGGACACAAGCATCGTGACATAAGGCTAGCAAGGAACAAAAGATAGGACGAGTGAGAGACAGAAAACAAGCAAAGATAGCAAGGGAGTATCACTTGCCTGCAATCCGGTAGAGGTAGCAGGACTTGTCGTTGCTCACATCAACTCAACGTCCTATTCCCGAAGAAGCAACAAACACTGAAATCGAAGAGATGCATTTTACTACTACGGCAAAAGAACCGGCATGTTGATGCGATGCATGTATGACATTGCAATTATGAGAGGATGCACTTAGCAAATTTAAACGGAACCGAGATTCCGACATTCAATTATAAGGTTCACGTTATTTTTCTAACCATCAAAATTAAATGTTGAGTTAACATGGAGGAACATGGCAGGGGTGAGCTAATCAAAATTAAATGGAACCGGGTCAATAATTAAATTAGAACCCACATATTCCATATTTAATTATTTAGGTGATAAACAAAACACAACTAAAATGCAAGCTACATGATGCAAACATGAGCATGGATGGCATAATTAAATTCTACACATTTTTCTGAACAACTTTCATATTTTACACTCTGCAATTAGAGTTACCAATTAAAAGTTATAGATTTGAACATAATTTGCAAAAAGGAAAACAAAACAGGAAAAGGGGTGAAAAAGATGGTGGCAGTGGGGATCGAACTTGGATCTCACGGGTGGATCAGCGGGGAGCAAGCCACTGGGCTAGACTAGGTTTGCTGTAAGAATTTGGATCGGGCTGTACTTGAGCAAGGAGAACGCTGTTAACTGAAATTTAACAGCAAAGTTTCAGACTCCGGGTTCAGAGAAGTGACGGCGACGTGACGATCTGCAGCAGGCGCTGCGGGTTCCTCCGCTCGATCTGGAGGGTGAGGCACAGGGTAGCAGTTAGGTGCAGGGTTCTGGCGTGTATGTGTGCGCTCCGGGCTGGTGCAAGGTGCAGAGAGCAGCTGAGAGGCCAAAAGCACGAGCTTGTGGCCATGGCTTGACGGCGACGTGCATGAACGGATCGATGCGGACCAGAAGCAAAAGAGCAGGAGGAGGAAAGGGGGAGGACGCGGTGCTCACAGCCGGTGTGAAGGAGAGGAGAACGGGCTCGGGGATGAAGACGAAGAGGTCGGCGGCCTTGATGCTCCCGCGGGCGGAAGTAGACGTAGACGAAGACGACGACCTTGGTGTCTGTCCAGCAGCTCCGGCTCCGGCTCCTTCAGCGTGGCACGCAGGCGGCGGGGCGGATCGATTCCGTCGTGCAGCTCGGTTCGAGGTTGACCATGACGTCCGTGCGGTGAAGGTTTCCGGCGGCGGTTCTCACGGGCCTCTCGGGATCATGGTGGAGAAGAAGGTGAGAGGGAGAGGAAGAGGAGTGGTGGCGGCAGGAGAGGATGTGGAGGAGAGGCGGCTAGGGCAACTAGGAGGGAGTGGGTGGTGGTTTATAGGGAGAGGAGAAGGGGCTCCCGGCCGTCCCATCCACGCATTGTCGACGTGGCTCTGGTGGATGTGCTGCCGTACATGGTTGAGGACGACCTGCAGATGGTGTGCTGGCCGATGGGCTGGAGGTAAGGTGGGCTTCAGCTTCAAGAGAAAAGAATTCGGTCCATTTGAGTTTCCCGGATTTTCCCAATATAAGAATTGGAAAAGGTAGAAAGAAAAGGAGAGAAAAGAAAAGAGGGAAAAGAAAAGAGGGTAAGGTTTGAAAACTAGGATTGCCAAAAATTTAAAAGTTTTATTTTGATTTGAAATAGTTTTACAAATATTCCAAATATTATTTTGGGGTTTGTTTGTTTTTTTTTTATTTAGAAAAGGAGGGAGTGATGGGTTTATTAAACCCTATGATCAATTTACAAAAACAAAAATGGTTTAGCTAAAATAATATTTTGATTTTTCTTTTGCCAAAAATGCAAGGTGATTGATGCATGATGCCATGATGATGCAAAAAGAAAAACAAACAAAATCTAATTTGGGGAAAAACGGGCATAACTAGTATCTACTTAAACATGGCTTAGCATAGCTAGCATATGAATACAACAATTCTATCTTTATCTCGGCCAACACTTCAACCCTAGGTTTCATAGGTAGGGATACATGTGATTGGCTCGGGGAGGAACATGCATTCATAGGATATTCTACTATTTACCAAAACAGACATTTGAACCGCATGCAATATTATGGTGGATAAAATAAGTTTATAAAAACATGGGATGCTAGATGCCAAGAAGGTTAGGTTATCTCTTGCCTTGCTGCCCGGTCGTGAAGTACTGCTCGTCGGGGTAAGTAGAGTGACCCTCGACTCCGGAATCTATCGATACCCAAAAGAATTACAAAGCACACATAAATCACAAGAACACAAGGTGCAATGCTCAATCACATGATGACATGTCAAATTGATGCAAGGATATTATTATATAAATTAACGACACAATTAAATGGGGAGCCAAATAATTAGTGAAATTATTTGGGATCAACCCCATATTTATCTTAGTGACCACAAACTTATAAATTATCAAATTATTATAGAAGTGGCTCAAATATGCATGAACATGACATGAATGGATAGGATTTGTCATTCCGATCATTTTGGTACCTTATTCATAATTTTCGGAGCACCGATGAATAAATAGCGAATTAAATTAACTATTTGAATTTAAGCCTTTTATCAAGTTATGAAGAACATCAATTAAGTATTTGTGATCATGATGTGACATTAGCATAGTTGGATAGACTTTGAATTGCTGATCAGATTGATATATCATTCCCAAGATTTGACTTAACATTTACAAGTTATTAAACATTCAAATTTAACACAGTTTTCCGGAACTTCCGGTAAGTGGGCCGGTACTACCGGTGTAGCGGTACTTCCGGTCCTACTTCCGCTTATGGTTCGAAACATCCAGTACCGAAAAAGGAAGAATAGCCGGTACTTCCGGTGAAGAGTCCGGTAGTTCCGGTTTACCGGTACTGCCGGTGCTACTTCCGCTTAACAACAGAAAAGTCCAGTACCGAAGAAGAAAACTTCCGGTTCTACTTCCGCTTAACAACTGAAAGATCCAGTACCGAAATTGATAACCGGTACTACCGCTGCTACTTCCGGTCAACGGAAGTGAGCACGGCCGCGACGGGGGCGCGCGGTGACCACGCGCACGTCGTGCACGCACGCGGCCACGGGGTGGTTCCTAGGGTGCGGAACTAGGCGCATTACACGCGCGGGATGACGGCGAGCTGAGGGGTAGCGGCGCCGCCACATATTGGTCGCCGGAGCGATGGCACGACGGCGGCCGGCGGCGGTGCGAGCCACGCTACGGCGGCTCGGTACTAGAGAGGGAGAGGAGGAGAGCGAGCGGGCTCAGGAGGATCGTGGGCTCACCCTGAGCGTGAGTAGCTGCCCGACGGTGTCGGAGGTGGTCGAGGACGGCGTCAATCGGCCCGGAGGAGCAACGGCCGGAGGCGGAGGAGAACGAGCGGCGTCGGCGGCTGAGGGATCCCCGGCCCGATTCCTTCGGTGGGAAGGGAGAGGACGACGAGGCGGAGCCGACGGTGGTCTTCACTCGCGCTGGGGTGGCCGGAGCTGGCGGCGGCGTGCTCGGCAGCCACGGCGGCGGCGACGAGCGGGAGCTCGATCTAGGGTTAGGGTTTCGGGGCACGCGTGGGGAACGGTTAGGGGGAGAGTGAGAGAGCAGGTGCGGCCGTGGGGTTCCACTTAACCCTAGGGGCTCTGCTGCGCGTGGGGAGCAGGTGAGGGCGGCCATGGCGACAGTGCGCGCCACAGTCGCCACACAGGACGACGGCGCGCCGGAACTTCCGGTCACCGGACCGGTAGTTCCGGTGATCAAAACAAAACAGAAAATGGCTTTTCTATTTGGGCAACAAAACAACCCCAGAAAAATATACAAAATTTTTGGGAACCTCTCCACAAGACAAACAAGTCACCAAACAAATTATTTGGACTTTTGAGCAAGGTGGCAAAGCTCACAAGAACCAAAGCTATGAACCACAGTGTAAGGCCTAAAGAAAAGGAAAACACATTGGAGACCAACCATTTGGTTCTTATGCATTGAGGTGAGCTTGGGGAACTTGTTGAACCATATGGTCACCTGTCATGTTAAGGGTTACTCCATAGTTTGCAATTCAAGAAGTAAAGGAATTGGGAAGTTTGGCTTCCCTCTTTTCATTGTTTCCCAAAAGGTCACTTGTTAACATTAGCAACTTAAAGGCATGCCATGATGCAAACAAGAATGCAAAAAGTGGAAAAATTCTTTGTATTTACCAAGTTAGGGCTGTTACATGGGGTCCACTAGCGAAGCAACGCCGTGTTTGCCACGTCAGCCCGCCACAACAGTGTTCAAAACAGCCCAGATTTGTTCAAAACCACCTAAATTGTGAAAAAACAGTGTTAGGGGGTGATTTATATGGTATTGTGGATTTTAGGGTTTAAATCATACTCCCTCCGTCCCAAAAGGATGTCATTTCTTTGTCTAAAGTTAAATGTATCTAAACACTATTTAGTGGTTAGATACATTCAAATTTGTATAAAGAAATGACATCCTTTTTGGGACGGAGGTAGTACTAAATTTCAGTTAAGGATAAAATTGGTCCAATCCAATAGATTTGAGGGTGAAATTTTTTTTTTTTTTGAGAAGGTGAAATATATATACTTAATCCTCTCAAGAACGAAATGGGCCAAAGCGGCATAAGCAAACCGTAGTCTGATAACGGCCGAAACCGCTACTACATCTCCCGGACAGGCGGCCCAACCCAACCAACCAAAACGCCACGAGGCCACATCGCCACCAACGAGCCCAACGGGCAACGGCTACCGTTGCGCTACTCCCGATGCACCGAGCGGCGGCCGCTCCGCAACCGCCTCGCAGAGAAAAGGAGATTACGCGCCCGCGCCGCCCCGGCGCCCCCACCACCGATCCTCCAACACCCTTCCGGCTCCCTCGATGCCGGCGGCCACCACGACCCGCTCGGCGTCCGCGCCCCACGGCGCCGGCGACCCTGACTTCGACCTCGACGACATCGACCAAGCCGCCGACGCGGCCTGCATCGGCCCGCTCGCCTGCGGCCGCGCGAGCTTCTCCTACCACCGCCTCCCCGAGCCGCCACGAATCCGCCTCACCGTCCGCAAACTCGACGATTCCTACTTCGGTACCTACCAAACCCCTGTCCCTTTCATTTAATTCCTCGGAAATAAATGTTGACGCGTCGTGGGGATTGCGAGTCTGTGACATTGTTGCGTTGCTGCTGAGATTGTGTAGATGTGCAGATCGCGAGGACGGCCGCTGTGTGGGAGCTCAAGGCAGCCGTCGAAGGCGTGTTCATCGCTCTCTACCATGACATGGATAACCCTGTCACTTGGTAATGCACTTATGCACACCAGATATAGTAGATGCGATGATTTTTATTCTGTTATTTACCAAGTTGTTTGCTTTTGAATTGTGCGGTAATGCCATGTGGAGAATTTAAATAACTGTATACATATTAACTTTTCTGTGACTTATAATGAAGAATCGGGCAAATTGGGTTGAAATTTACTGTCGTGGGGAATCACATTTAAGGTTCTTCCTTTGCTTGTTGTATAGGCAGCACGTCTGGAGTCACTTTTGTCTATGCTTCAAGGACGAAAAACTGACTGACGACAAGGCAACATTGCGTCTATTTGGTATAAAAGACGGTGATGAGGTGTGTGCACTTTCTTGCTCTGCAATTTGTACTATGTGCATGATGGTGCAGATTCTGCTCTGTTTCATGGGAGCAGTCAGGATACTTGTTATAATTTTTATGCAAATATGGCATGCTATGTATGGTTGATTGTTCATTTGCTGCTTGTTCATATTAAACATCCCCATAATGTTAGGCAGTTTACATAAAATTTATTCCATGTTTGGTTCAGCAGTTTTGCCTACCAGACAACTTTCTCCTGTATAAGCATTGAGCGGAACAGTTACTAACTACCTTGTATTTCGGTTGACATATCAGTTCCAGCGGTATCACTTGAGGTCCTCTGGCATAAAACTCTGACATTATCGCTGAACATTCCACAAGCCAGTCCAATAAATGCATGCTGGCATAATGCATTTTTAGTACTATATTCATTTCTTCTGTTTAGTTCCATTAGTAACTTGCGTCCACTATTTTAGGTATTTTCTATACTAAGTCAGAATCATATTTAGTTTCTCATTGTGATGTGTCATTGTATGCTTTCCTTGACATGCCTAAACACCTTCTCCTATTTCTTGTGTTCAGTTCCATTAATAAATTGCGTCCACTATTTCAGCTATTTGCTATACTGAGTCAGAAATCATATTTAATTTCTCATTGTGATGTGCCACTGTATCCTTCCCTTGACATGCATTGACACCTTCTCCTATATTATCTCCTGTCATGCAGCTTCATTTTGCCCAGCATCTGTCTGTTGACTACAGCCCATTCAAGAGTTCCAAAAGTAAAAATGCGGCATCTCACAGAAGGTACACAAGATCCTAATGCCTCTACATATAATAGGGCCATTTGTCCAATTGATCTGCATCTTCCAAAATATCTGACGGATTTTCTCTATGCTCACAATTGATAACATTGCAAGTAATTTCTTGTGTTAGGTCAAAGACTTCAGTGGACGGTTTTGGTGTCAGACAAGGAGTTTGATGGATGATCTTACCGAAGAAGACGAGGTTGGGAAGAAGCTTACTGCTACTAGGCATTCTACCAGTGTTGTGGATGAAGGCTTTTGTATTTATGAGCAGCATGAGGAGTGCATCGAGGAAAACACCATTGCGAAGGGAAGTTTCTTTGGCGGCTGGTTCTCTTACAATAGATTAAGGGGTAACAGCAGAACACACTCAGAGAACGTTGTGCAATCCTCTTGCCAAAAGAAAGGCACTCGACCAAACCTGGGGAAATGGCTGTTTTCAAAAAAATCAAAGGCCCAGAGTAAATGATACCCGCAATACCTATCTATCTGACATCTGCTGTTTTATTTTCAGAATGAAGTGCTGAAAAACAGCAGATGGCAAGTGATCCCTTGGGACTTAGAAATAGGCCATTAGCCTATGTGACCTTAAAAGTTCAATGTATATATGTGTGGCGTAACTTGTTGTTTCCTCCAATCTGATGGTCTTAGTGCAGTGCAATGATATATTTATCATCGGAACTGTGTCTACGTGTTGCATAGCATAAGGAAAACTGATTTCTGACAAACAGTTTGTGATCTTCAGAGTAACGCGTGCTGCAGACAGACATCCGTAGCCCTTCAGATGCAATCATGATCATTAACCATTAACATAAAACTGCAACCGTTGTCAAAAACATTATACTGTCCTTTACAGATCTCAGGAAAATCTTATAGAGCTCATTGACATTTTACAGGTCAAAAGAACCCAAGACAACGAGGGGAAAAGTTAAGTGACTATGTAGCCATGAAAGAAAAAAATATTAACAGTAACTTTCACAAGGCAGGGCAATATCACGCCTTCAGGAGATAATGCAGTACCTATCAGAAAGAACAAATGAAAGAACCGGAACAAAGAAACTAGAAACTACAAGCGAGATGATACGTTTGGTAGCTTTGAGACACACTCTCTTGTCCCTATAAAACCATTAATGACCTGCTCCTCGTCGGCTTGGCCCGGCTCTCGCGACGGCGAACACCGCCGTCGACAACCCACCACCGCCACCATGATCGCGCAAAGGCCTCGAGCATTCAGCCGCCAGGGCACACACGCACAGGAGCAAGAACGCCATGAGAACCACCACACGTAAGCTCGCCATCCTTCCAAGTTGTACCGCGGTCGAAGAAGGTGTAGATCGCTTTAGGCCTGCTGGTCCAGAAGAATGTCCAGAAGGAGATCAGGCAAGCACTTCAGGTTGTTGGTTGGAATGGTCGTGTTGGTCTGGAGGAGGAAGGAAGCTAGCTAGGAGGATGCTTAAATGGTGGGAGAGGGAGCATGCGGGGGTTGGAGATGACGAGATAGGCGTGTGCGGCAAGGACTTTGAAAGTGAGCGCCGGGCGCGTATGGAGGGGGTGAGAGTTGACAAAAATGGAGGGGAATGAAGTAGGTTTGATCTCGTTAGGGTGCAACCACCCCTAGACTCTGAACCAAATCTAGCTTTTCTGGGTTGCATTTACACGTTCAGTTTGACCGGTTTTGTGACAGTGTGTGTGCTTGCTTGTGGCCAAGGGTTCTTATAATATTTCACGGTGACCAATTTGGGCTATACTAAACTGGTTTATCTGTTTATGTACGGACGACCGAGTGCTTATTATATTGTACAGTGTAAACTTGACAGCTGACGCTGCACAGTGTGACCAGTTTGGTCTATCTCTGACTATCTGAATTCAGGTTCTCTGTCACGAGTGATGAGTTGATGATGCGTAGGTAGGTGGAAGTACAGGTTATTTTTTCACATGGAGCACTGCTGGGAAGTAACTTATTATGGTATACTAGGTGATTTGCATGGTATTGCGAATTTTCGGTGTCAATTTTATGTGTTACGCTACTACACACTGAAACGAACTACTACTAGTTCATGTGTGTTTTGTGCAAGGTGAATTTGGAGTATCAGCTACTCCAAAGTAAATTGCGGTAGTGTTGATTTGTTCCTTGGCCGGGTAGCAAAGCACGCACCAAATGACGTCCGTGATCCCTGATGGCCAAACAGCTTTTCCCAAATGCAAGTGGTGTTATCTGGAATGAATTAATTCGGTCTGTTCATACTGTTGAATGCTGAATCTTTTGCGAAAAGCGTGCGTGGTCGGTGCTGGATTACCCTATGATCTGCAGATACATCCACCGTCTGGCCGGCTCCTGTTATTCCTTTCTTGAGATAAGGAGAGATATGAAATATCCTTTGGATCTCACGCTGCTTAGTTACCACGATTCAGCGACGCAACGAACATCCTCTCCTGTGCTTTGTGTGGGTTTCCAAGTAAACAGTGCCATCATCTGACTGAAACATTCTCAGCTTATCATGCATGTCGCAATGCCCTGACATCACCCAAGAAAATAATTTCATGCTAACATTTTCCCTTTAGTTAACTCTTTTTTCGCCATTCATGACAAAAGCAAGGAATAATTGTCTTTTCAGCCGGCAGTTTTTGTATGACTAATAATCGGGGGATGTTCCCATGGAAAATTTGGATCCGCTCGCGGCAGCGGCTACCGACGGACATTTCGGCCGGCACGCGCTGCTTGCAGGACTCCGCGCGTTGTCCGCAGCTACGCTTCACACGCGGACGGTGTTGAAGTTGGTTTTTAAGCTGATTCTTTGTACAGCGAATTAAGTGATTTTGATTCAAAAAACGGTTTGTTTAAGTGAGATTATTACAGGTTTTGACTTTGAGGTGGGGCAGTGGAAAAGCGTGCCCGCTTTTATCGTTGGAAAAGGTGATTGATTTTGCTTGGAAACTATAGCCAGTAGGCCGTACTCCAGTGTCCGGTGCTGATGGCCAGGAAGCGATGAAGGTGCAGACAGGGCAGGTGCTCTGCTCATCTTTCTCGTCTCCTGCCGCAAAATTCCTCTGCCGTGGCGTTTCACCGTGCGCCTTTAGACCTGCCGCGCCGACTTTTATAGTTTGTCCGGCGACGTCGCCGGTTGACCGCAAGCGCCTACTCCGGTCAGTTTTTATTTATTTTGAGATATAAGGTGAACAGCTAGCTGCCGGCACAAGCATGCATATCAGCAAGGCCGTGCCGTCCGTACGGAACTGAAGGAATCCGCGTGCGTGCGCTCTTGAGATCTATCGTAGCGTCGGGTAATAGCAAACCTACCAGATTCTCAAAAATCATGTTATATTTTTTGTTGTTGTTTAGAGTACGGAGGGTAAAAAAATATGATCTCACATGTGATGTCCTAGAATTGATGTCCTGATCGGCTTTATGCATACAGGTTAGTACGTAGTATTCATGTCTTTCCATTAGCTAGTAACTTCGGAGTCAGGTCAGCAACTTCTCTTACGTGGCAGTGAGTTAATTAATGAGGAAAGAGGCGATTCCGATAACCTATTTGGTTACAGTAACTAGCACACATCACTAAAAGTTTTTAATGCTAAAACGATCCATTGTTGCGTCCGCATCGTCAAAAAATCCCCACCTGACCTTCTCCTCCATCTCCCTCCTGGCGCCTCAGCCGCCTCCATCACCCGCACACTGCTCTCCGGATAGCGGCGTCTCCGGTCGGCGGCGCCATCCAAAGAACCACCCAAATCGCCAAATCGGGTGCCCGCAAGGAGACGACACTAGTCCAATCGTCGGCGACCTCACCACCGCATCACTTCCCCGGCGCTCTGGCAGCCTCCTACGCCAGCATCTCGGCGTAGCCCCTCTTCTACGCGGCACCCCGACGAGCTCCTCCACCAACCCCTCACTGAATACATAGTATATTTCCGCAACATGCCAACATATGCTGTCAGGACCCTAACTAGATCTGACGAGGTAGGATCATCAAGAACAGGAATTTGACAGGAATTAGAGCTAAAAGCAAGTAAATTGTAGGATTAAAGAGAGGATAAATTGCAGGATAATAAGAACAGGGTAAAGTGCAGGAAAGTAAAGTGGAATATAAATTTAGGGTTTTATTTCTTGGTTGATTGCCACAGGATACAAGGGAGCCTTATAAAGAGTGCGGCCAACTAGGGATGACATCTTAGGTGAAATACCACTAATACCCTCACAACTACTAAACCACTAATAACCCCATATTACATACTCATCCTATTCCGTGACATTCCTTCCCCCTTGAGACCATTGCTCAGTAATGGATAAACAAGTTTCTTCAGAAACTTTCATCTTTCAACTTATCAACCAAATAGTAATTCCATAGAACTTGATATCTTGGTGCCAACAAGGCTGAGAATTGTTTGCATGGAATTTCTGTAAATGCTGGCATTAGTGCATAGGATTGTCCAAGGGAGATTGAAAGTATCCTCCAGAATTAATTTAACCTTGTCAAGGAGGTTGAAAATGGATCAACCAACGAGCAATTTCACATAAGGTTATGTCTTGATGTGAATGTAGCTGAAAACTCGATGAACTGCAAGTCTGATAATCACTGCGCTGCATTGGTTCCAATCTGGAGCTCCGGAATCTAATACCTTGTCCACTGGGCATCTCCTTTTCTTCCAAGATTGTATTGACTGTAAGGTAACACATTATGTTTTCAGGGTAATAGATGGACCTGCCATTGGAGTGTCTTACAGCCAAGTAATAAGCATTTAGAGTATTGCTTACTGATACGAATGTGTACCACAATATTGTACCAGGATCCCAAATGTAAGAAGTACCACTACCAACTGACTGATTGTGCCAAGCAGCTAAATCTGGAATATGTGTACAGGACAATGGTTTATCAGTTTCACTCCATACTGTCAAGATATTCAACCAGCTGTACAAGTATATTTTAACTCCAGGATCCCAAATACGAGAGGTTTTGCTCATTTGCAATTGAATTTTTAACACTGCGTACAAGGCTGCCACATCTTTCTCTTCTTGAGCTATTTTCCCACAACTCATAACGAATATCATGCAAATAGTAGTAGTTGACATAGACAGTGCAGAATGGATAGTTTCTGTCAAACTGAACATGCTATAATAGCAGACGAGCTGCTGAGTTGGTTCTGAATATGGGCAGTCCAAAAAAATTGGAAAGCAGCAATACTGTACTTGGAGGAGACCATTCGGAGTATGGCACCAGGAATGACACTTTAACATAAGTACTGGATCCCATTTTTCTCCAAATTCCAAAGCTTCAGAATTAACTACAGTAGACACTACGCCACTTATCAGGATATCTTCTTGTTCAAAGTCCAGCTGTATTGTTTCTATATCGTTTGTGCAATTGATATGCTCAGGTCTCTCATCATGGCAGTGCACAATTACCTCATGAAGACACAGTGTAGAGGTAGCCTGGTTGGTCTTTTCATTTGTGAGCTTGATGGACCTGTCAGCATATATAACAGGAGCATGTGGACATGTAAAATCTGCAGCCTTTTCACTGAACGCATTATCAGAAGCATTGTTGACACACACTGCAAGCAGTTCACTGTCAGATTTCTTCTCAATTGTAAAACTGAATACACCATCATTTGATCTCTCAGGACCAAGTATTGGTTTGTCACTGTCTACCTTGACCTCGACTTGTTCCGTGTCTACTTCATATACAGCAATAGCAGCCATAACAATGCTGCCAGACGGCGAAGTGTTGACTTCAGCAATCAGAGATAAGTTACTGACAGTCGTAAACAGGACATGGAGTTGTGCATCTCCTGGATCCCACGGTGTAGTCAGAGACAAAGGATTGAGACCTTCTATATGATCCCTCATGGACTGGCGAACAGTATTCAACCAACTGTTGCCCTTCACACTGTAATACCTCAGAAGGAAGGAATAGCTCAGTATAGGCGGATGGCTAACTGACTGCAGCATGTATTTCAGACTGTTGCTTTCTGTATCCCATTCCTTTCTCATCTCATCAATTTCCAATAGGTTCAACCGTGGAGCTCTTAGCTGTGGCACATTTACTGATGCTGTCTCGCCATTTTGCTCGATAGCATAATATGACACATGGGCACTGATTTGTTCAATTTCAGGTGCCCTGCTGAAACACTTGATAGGATGTTCAGGTTCTTGTTGCTCTTCATATGTCTGCTGATCATGAAGACTATCGAGCACATCAACAAATGCATTTGACTGCCCATGATTATCATCGTATATAGGCATCTCCGTGAACACATTGGGAGCATCTTGCAGAACTATTGGCAGCTGCACGCCGTGAGCAGGTAGCGAGTCATAACCAGCTGTGTTGTTGGCTTTGGAACAATTAGCTGGAGCAAGACATGGTGCAGACAGCCGGGCTGTAATACCAACATGTTCCACTACTAAAGATGACATGGGCTGAGGAGCATGCTCTGAGGGATAATCTGCCGGCAGAGTGAAGTAACTGTGTTCAGTTCCATCTGCTAGGAATAGGCTTTGCCGGTGGAGATTATGAAAGCCATAAGACTGGGGCATTCCATCAAGGTTATGACAACCAGAACTGGTGCTGACACTTTGCACACATGAATTTTGAATTGGCTTTTCATGCCCAGGAGAGTAGTTAGGTGTTGTACCATGCGTTCCATGCCAAGAGTTTTGTGCTGGCATTTCACCAAACACCTTGTTTGTGTCATAAGCAGTAGCAGTATTGGGCGACGTTGAGGGAGCAGATGATAACCTGTAAGAGGTTGTCCTCGTCGTATTGCTTCCTGCTGATGATGTGGAGCCGAAGAATGGTGTCGGGGAAGTGATGGTGCTTGACACGAGAGAGCCGAAACTGGACCAAGGTTGGGCTTGCTGCGTGACGAAGTGGTAGTTGGAGTCGTTGTTGGCCATGGAGAGGATCTCCGGACCCGGCTGCTTGTGCACGAGCTTCTCGTCGTTGATGGGCGCGCCAGCGGCGCCGTTGCCCTTCGAGAGGTCGGCCTTGGAGTAGGAGAGGTCGGCGTGTGCGGTTGCCGGCATCGCTGAGTTGCCCGGAGCTCCTACGCTTGGTAGTGCTGTCGATTGCGGTAGCGGCGCGTGAACTTGAGGGTAGGGGGAGGTGAAGGCGGCTGGCGAGGTGGAGTAGCATGGCGTGGGAGAGGAATAGTATAGGGGTGGCGCCGTTGACAGTGGCTGGCCAGTCGCGGCTGTGTACGCGGAGGCGGGAGGCGGGTAGGGGTAGGTGTAGGCTTGTGGCGGCGCTGGAGGAAGAGGGACGAAGGTGGAGGGGCCGTGCGCTGGAGCTGGGAAGAAGCCAGGCGCGGGCGGCGATGGGTAGGAGGACGAGGCGTAGGGCAAAGGGGATGGGTAATAGCCGCCGGAAAGAAGAGGAGGTGGGTAGGTGGCGGCGGAGGGGTAGGGGAAAGGATAGGGCACGGTTGCCATGGACGGGAATCAGATCGAAGAACAAGAAGAAAGGTTTGCCGGTGCGGCCGGAATCGAAGGCGAAGACGAAGACAGGGGAGGGAAGGGTGGGGAATAGCTGCGGATCGAATCGCGAGAGAAGAAGAAGCCGGGGAGAAAATTTTGGTCGGAGAATCCATGCTTTGTTACCAATTGTCAGGACCCTAACTGGATCTGACGAGGTAGGATCATCAAGAACAGGAATTTGACAGGAATTAGAGCTAAAAGCAAGTAAATTGTAGGATTAAAGAGAGGATAATTTGCAGGATAATAAGAACAGGGTAAAGTGCAAGAAAGTAAAGTGGAATATAAATTTAGAGTTTTATTTCTTGCTTGATTGCCACAGGATACAAGGGAGTGCGGCCAACTAGGGATGACATCTTAGGTGAAATACCACTAATACCCTCACAACTACTAAACCACTAATAACCCCATATTACATACTCATCCTATTCCCTGACATATGCCCTGCTGTAGCTTGTACTCACTCCGTTCCACAATATAAGATGTTTTAGATGTTTCACATGTTGTCTAGATTCGGACTAAAAAGATGGAAAGTGGGTGAACATATACACTAAAACATGTCTAGATACATGTGGTACAAATGTGAATGTGGAAAATGCCTAAAACATCTTATATTATGGAACGGAGGGAGTAGCTGATATGCCGATGCATCGCTCGGCAACTCCAACGTCTGTAACAACCTCTGCTCTTGTACGGGTTGTTGCTTTCACTACTAGGGAAGAAGGTTACTTGTGGCGTGCGCCACGGCTAGCGCGCCACTGGTAATTTTTACCCATGGCGCACCCTTACCCGTGGTGCGCCACGGGTAGCAAATTCGAAATTTTCAAAAAAAAAAAAAGTGGACGACATGAGCACGGGCTCGACCATCGTCTCCCTCCACATCGGACGCCATGGACTTGCCGCCGATTTCGAGCACTAACGGACTCGCCGCCGACTGGGATGAGGATGTGCGTCCATGTGCGCTCGGGAAGTTAGTCCAGGGAGGCAGGGGACGTGTCACTGGGTCCCTCCAAGGAGAGGAATCTCGATGAGTCAAGGGGCTTGTCGGTCATGCTCGAGACGGCGAAGGCGACAGAGGGCTTGAAGAATGCGGCAAGGTAGGCCAGCTCTCCCATGGTCAGGGCCGGATTGGCGGGGGGAGATGACGGCGCCGACGGCCATGAGCACCAAGTAGAGCACGGGGACGTGGAGGACGAAGGCCACGGGATACACAAAGGTAGAGAAGAAGAGAGGGAGTAGATGGAGAAGAGTAGAAGTGTAGATGGCAAAGGGGTTGCAGTTGGAGCCGTCGGATTGTGAAGCATACGGATTGTATGCTTCTTAGGTCGCACAGAGCCGTCAGATCGTGAAGCACACGGATTGGGTCCCCAGGTAACTAGTGGCGCATCCCACAGTGGTGCACCACTAGTATTTAACTACCCGTGGCGCACCACTTATTCCATACGCAACCGGTAAGTGATTCTTATTATTATTTTTACAACGAAATCTAAAACGTCTAAAAACTATATGTTTCCTTTGAAATTTGGGAAATCTAAAGATCGAAGACAGCCCCAAAGGCCTTTGGCCATTGGATTATGTAACTTTTCGTGTAGTTTTTTTTTTTGATATAAACATCGTGTGAATTGAGTTCGTATGTAAAAATTATCGTCGTTTTACCGGAGCATAACATTTTTTTTCCAAAATATGTCGAAATTCATGTTTGTTATTTTTCCTAACACATAGATTACTAACATAACTACATCTTAAAGTATTTTAAAATTTGAAATTTCCTCAGTTTTTTATTTTATCCAAAACTAAAAAGGCGATACAGAGGGTGTGCGTGGGAGAAAAACGGGGCGAAATCAGGAGGTCGCATTGGACCACGGGCTACATGTAGCCTGTTTTTTCGACTTTTTTAAATTGACATTTAAAGTTTCAAAAAAAATTGAAAAAATCCTACATGTTTCCAATAACATATTCTACGGGACTGCAAATTTTCAACTCGAAATGTTTTGTATTCAGGTCTGCACAAAAATGACAAATCCTGACACATTTGAAGTTTTTTGAAATTTGTACTGTTCACCACTTCAGATCCAGAAATTTGTCATTTTACACAGCCTAAAATACATAATATTTCACACTGAATTTTTTCACACTAGTACAAGTCATAATTATCTACAATTAGGATTTTTCAGAATTATTTGAAACTTAAAAGTACAATTTATGATTTATTAAAAAACGGGCGCCATGGAACCCGTGCACCAAAACGACGCACTCGCGGCGAAAGGCCTATTTCGAGTAAAACTGAGAAAAACTAAGAAAGTGGGGTAAATTTTTGAAGAATTAAGTGGAGTGAGACACACAAATAATTGACCCAATAAAATAATATATATATACTGTAAAAAAAGAAAATAAAAAAATAACTGTGACAACACATTTTTTTCTTCCGTGGCAACTGAATTCGATCAACCACAACCGCCGTGTCCACCAGCGCTAACCGCGGGCCTAGCCCTATTCTCCGCTAGTAGTTAGATTTAGTTAGCAGAAAAGCACCTTAAAATGACCGGAAAAAAAAACACCGTAAAAAAGAACCTTCCACGGGCCGCTCGTCCCTTCCATTCGCCCCCTGAAACCAGAGCATCGTTCCCAATTCCCGCGGAATCCTATATATCGTTCGTTAGCGACGCGGAAGGCTACCGTCGCCTGAAGACTCCCGCTGATGGCCGGTCCGTTGGCGGGATTTTTTCTTTTTTTTCTTCTTTGTTTTCTTTTCTTTTTCTGTTTTATTTATGTTTCTTCTCATTTTTTCACTTTATTTAGGATTTGAAAATGTTCAGCTTTGAAAATTGTTCAAATTTGAAATTGTTCAGTTTTAAAAAATGTTCAAATTTGAAGTTTGTTCAGTTTTTAAAAAATGTTCAAATTAGAAAAATGTTTAGTGTTGAAGAATATTTAGTTTTGAAAAATGTTCAGATTTGAAAATTGTTCAAGCTTTGAAAATTGTTTAGATTTTAAAAATATTCAAAATTAAAATTTGTTCAAATTTGAAAATTGTTCGCAGGTTTAAAAAAAGAAATTGTTCAAATTTGAAAATTGTTCAACTTTTTAAAATTTGAAAAATGTTCACATTTTAAAAACGTTCATATTTTTAAATTATTCACTTAAAAAAATATTCAGATAAAAAATATATAATTTAACAGCAAACAAAAAATACAACATCATTACCTGTTAAATGGGCCGCAATTTTTGCAGCTCATTTAGTGGCGTTGGAGGCGACGGGAGCTTCCGTGTTGCTTTGTATAGGAGCTCATTGTATAGGAGCTCCCCAAATCCCTCCTCACACCAAAATCCACCTCGAAACGTGCTCGCCTAGTCGCATGCATCACTACAAATAGGCGACGGCGACGTACACGGCCAGACAGACGCCCCGAGACCATTGTTGTGGTGTTGGTGGGGGTGGGGTGTTTGGTGGCAGCGAGGAGGATATGAGATCTTTGCTGCGTCGGCACGGTGAAGCGGATCTGGCGCGAGACGGCGAAGGCGCGATATTCCCGGCCAGTCCAACATGCTCCAGGA
>QRDG01001955.1:0-31398 GCA_012064385.1 Puccinellia tenuiflora
ACTGGTGGTGCGGCTGCTCCGAGCTCGGGAGCGGGTCGAAGGCGATTTGAGGCCGGTTGGAAGCTCTGGCAAGATTGAGGTTTGTGTTCGGCCGAATGAGTTGTTGATTGTTCTGTTAAATTGCTCGATTTAGGCTAAATAGTTAAAATATTTGCGGTGTAGATGGATTGGAGTTCGTCCTCCTCCGATTCCTCCTCCGATTCGGATGATTCCGAGATTGAGGAGATCCTCTTCGATGATGATATTGATCATGTTATCATAGCGCACCTCGTCGAGCAATTTGAGACCGGAGGCAAGAGGAAGAGGCAAGGCTCGAAGGTCGGGCGTCTTTGCATTCCAAGGAACCGAGCTCTCGGTAGTGCATTGCTCTTGAAGGACTACTTCGCCGAGGTACCGATCTATCCAGTTCACCTCTTCTGTAGGCGCCATCGTAGGTGTAGAGAATTATTTGTTCGCATTGTTGAAGCTTGCGAGCAAAATTGTCGTTACTTTGTTCAACGGAGAAATGCTGACGGTTTGCTTGGTTTTAGTTCATACCAAAAAATATCGGCGGCCATGAGATTGATAGCATACGATGTTCCGGCTGATTACACCGATGAGTATCTTCGCATTGGCGAAGATACCAGGATCAAATGCGTGCGATTGTTCGCCAAAACAATCATTCGGGTTTTTGGAGCCAAATATCATCGGAGTCCTAATGAAGAGGACACGAAGAGGTTGATGGCGGCAAATGAAGCAAGAGGATGGCCGGGCATGTTTGGTAGTGTGGATTGCATGCGTTGGAGGTGGAAGAATTGCCAGGTGGCTTGGCACGCACAATTCACTGGTCATCATCGTGATCCTACTATCGTACTTGAAGCCGTTGCTTCGGAGGATTTGTGGATTTGGCATTGTTTTTTTGGTTTGCTGGGTTCTCTCAATGACATCATTGTGTTGCAAAGATCACATCTATTTGCTAGGCTTGCTAGTGGAGATGCCCCGGCTTGCAACTATACTGTTAATGGGCATGACTACACCATGGGCTATTATCTTGCCGACGGTATCTATCCGTCTTGGTCAACATTTGTGAAGACCATCTCAAAACCAAAAGATGAGGCAGAAATTGTTTTGCCAAAGCTCAAGAAGCATGCCGAAAGGATATTGAGAGAGCATTTGGTGTGTAATTTTACACAATATGGTGTGTAATTTTGCCAAAGCTCAAGAAGCAAGCTCGGTTTGCAATGTTCGAGGGCCGGCTAGGTTTTGGGATAAGAAATCCCTCTCCAATATCATGACGGCTTGTGTAATTTTACACAATATGATCGTTGAACATGGGAGGGATTTAGATTTAGAATTTTTCTATGACAACATTGGTAGCCGAGTGAAGCCCCCAAAGGAACCCTAACCGGATCCAAGCATTTCTTGAGACCTATCGGCAGATTGAAGACAAGGCCACACACACTCAGCTTCATGAGGTTGTATGGGAAGAAGAAGCAGTAGATTCCCATTTATTATTCATTTGATATTGTTGTAATTTAAACCATTATTTCCATTCGGACCATTCGTTGTTGTTTTAATTTTCCGTATTTGAAACATTTGCTGTAATGAATAATTAGATTTAATTTGTATTGTATGATGTTCTAAAACTTTTATTATGTTGAATTTTGTGTTGATGTATTATTCCAAAATCAAGAATTTGATTAGAAATCAATTTCCGGTACTGGTACCGGTAGGGTGAACGAGTTTACCGCATCTGTTCTGCCCCGCGCCGTGCGCTACCGGAAACAGGTTTTCGGTTCAACGGCATACGTGATATCCAGTACGATCTTATTAGGGATCTGCTGGAGATGCTTTAAACCGGCAGATAGAACATCCCAGATTTTCGAGAGGAGCTAGGCCACCGCACGGCCCACCTCCGAAGAGGAAGCAAGCTCCGGCCTGTTGCTAATGGCCTTTAGCAACTTCTTCATGACGACAATCCTCCAATCTTCTTCTTCATCGTCCTGGTTAACTTACCTCTGCATGCCGCACAAGAGCGCAGGAGCCCATCGACCCTGTAAAGGAAAACAAGCGAAAAAAGAGATCCATCAAGCTAATAAACCGGTCGTCTTGCTCTTTTCTGTATCACGGTTACATCGTTCAAGGTTCTCATGCTTTTAACTACAATCCTGCAGCTGGTAGTAGTCCGTCGGTGAGTATTTTGGTTAGACAATCAACCAATCATGTCTGGCGTTAGCTGTTTTTCTATTCAGTGTCCAGACCAGATATTCAGTCTTGAGCCTCTGAACATGCACAACGGCGCCAGCTACTCCCACCACTACAAAAACTCAGCACACATCGACAATCAGGCCGTGCTGAGTGTTGACTGGCGGGAGCATGAGCATCCATGTGTGATCTGGAGCGTTTGGTGTGCAATATCCATTGGTAAAAAGCAAAGCTAAAGTGTAGAATTTGGTTGATCTAAAGTTCGACTTTGGGGTTGGACAACAAGAGAGAAAGAATCTCATCTGGGAATTGGCATCTGCACTACGCGGCTCTCTTTTTCTTGGTCCTGTCTGCGGTTGGACCATGGTTAGGTGCTAACAGTACGGCACTGCCACTTAGATATTATCTCATCTGTTGATTAATCGATCAGGTCATCGGATTCCGGTTTGTTTCCTTCCTCCAAAGTTAGGTGCTCCTTCACATGCTCGATCAGCTGCTCTCTTGTCAGCCATAGATAGCTACCACATGCTTTCAGTCGATTTCAGACAGAGGTGTTCAGTCCATATCAAGATCCAGGTCTCTTCTGTCTATTTCTTGCCGATCTCGATACTGTATTTCTCTTCGAGTACATTGCGTACGCTTCCATTATACACACACTTCTCATGTCTCACGTCCTCGACCGAACAGCCCTTCGACTTGTTTAATCTTTCTCCTGCAAACAAGACATATATATATATCGGTCGAATAACAAGGACATTGATCGAATACAAAAGGGATTATATTAGCCTGACAGAGGCGTATTATTAGAGTAAGCTGCAAAGCAGAGACGGACCACATGCATGCGCGTTTAGTAGTTAGGTCCCCTATATTCGTCTGCTTTCTTCTGTCGTTGACAAAAATGATTGCTTCCATTATACTTCTCCTACTACTCACACAACTGATTATTAGTGCCTAGTGGTATAGTCGGTGGTATTATTGAAGCTAGAGCCTAACTAATGCGTCACCTAGGCCGGGTGTATTGCTTAAACTTTTAAGTAATAAAAACTCCCTTTATCGAAAAAAAAAACTAATGCGTCACCAACAGTATATAGCAACTAAAATGAGGTTACTTTACACATGATTGAATACACTGACACTTATGAAATATTTGCTCGAAGCGCATTGTTCTTGCCAAACATCCCGAATGCAACCACACTTGGTGTCGCGGTTGCACCTCGTTATTTGCTGCCTGAATTCTATTTTTAATCCTCATTTAGAGTATTCGAAGCTAGAGCTTAGGGGAAAATTTAATATCAAGAGGGAGGGCATAAGTTTTCGTCCGAAAAAACGTGCACCTATTAGAAGGCAAGGATTTTCTCGGCCATGTGGTAAAGTTATAGATATCATGTAGCATTTATAGAAAACTAGAGGCCTTTTGATCCACAATGTTTTATAACCACATGTATGAAAAACATAACATTACAATGTCATGGCCACTTCAATTCTTTGAGATTTTAGCGTGCTTAGTTGTATCACGGGAAGAACATGCAAATTATTTCTAGGATGTTTGTGTTTATGCAAAATCTCTTATGAAATGTAATGCAATGCAATTCTTATAATTTTTTTTGGTTTCAATCGTACGAATCAAATGACGTTCATAGTTTTTTTTTTGTAAGCAAAAGTATCCCGTAGAATTCCTATAAAATTATGAGCCCAAAAATATTTCAGAACAGCAAGAACTTTTGTTTAATTGATTTACTGTGTGTTTTGAAATATAGTTTTAATTTGCATAATTTATGCACTATGATGAGACAAAGGTTTTAAGAAATTTAAGTAATGCAAAATAATTCATAGTAAGGCATGAGAATTTAGCTAGCGAAAAAAACAAAACTGCATAATTAGTTGTACCTTATGGGTTCTAAAACCGATTTCAATTTCAAAATTATGTTTTTAAATTCAAAAAATATAATTTTGAAATTGAAATTATGCAGAAACCAGATGTAATGCTTATTATTCTTTAAATAATAAATACCCGAAAAGTTAATCGTTCCCAGCTCCTAATCCCATGTTACTGTTTTGACAAAAGCTGCTCCAGTGCGCGCGGCATTAGTCAAGCCAGTCCAGATCATCCCAGCTAGGCAAACCGGACCCACGCGTCAGCGGCCCAGCCAGGTCACCCCAAACCGAATCCCGCGGCTCCGCCGAAGTCTGCCGAGTAATCATGCTGAAGCCCTTCATAACTCCAAATATTACGAGTCAGTCCCTCAAAACTCACGCTAGGGAGCACATACATATAGCTGCTCTTCCACTTGGCCCCCTCCTCGTCCTCCTCGCCGCCACACTGCCACGCCGCTCCGCTCGCTCTCGCCAATGGCGGACCGCACCATCCGCCACTGAGCCGGAGGCGCCGCCTAGAGGCTCCGACGGAGCAGCGTAGGCCCGCCCGCGTTCCCGCGTCTTAGCTTCTGCGTTGCCGCCGCGGCCGCAAGCTCCCGGCGTCGAGGTAACCGCCGCCCCCTTCTCTCTCTCTGCCATCGGAAATCTCTCTGCAGGCTACCCATCATCTCCCTCCGATCCACCTCGACCCCTTCCGTTTTACGCCGCCGGATTCCGCGAATTCACGCGCCGATTTTACACTTTTACAGTTCAGGGGAGGGAGAACCCGGCGCCATGGGGAGCGAGCCGAAGGAGATGAAGTACAGGCGGAGGGCCAGGGCATCCGAGCCGGGGGAGTACTACGGGCAATGCGGCGGAGACCGCGTCGGCGGCAGCGCGGTGGACTGGGCCGCGCTGCAGCGGCAGGACCCGGCGGAGCTGCTCCGGAGGCTCGACGAGATACGGGACCAGATCACTCGGTCCTGCGAGATTGCGGGGCCACCGCCGCCGTCCTCGCACCGCGTGTCCCGGCGTGCGGTCTCCATGCGTCCCTCACACGCCGACCCTCCGCCGCCTGAGTACCACCGTTCTGGCCACGCCGGCCGGTACGGGCCGACGGGATCGTACGACCACGTGCAACGCTCAGTGTACGACGAGAGGTATGGGAGACAGCCGAGCGCGAGGTTCCGGCCGCCGCAGCAGCGGCCAGAGGGGCAGTGGGAGGGTCATGGGTACAGTGGTCAGGGTCAGGGGAGCTGCCATCAGAGCTCCTGTCAGTGTGCGCAGTGTGTCCATGGCCGCCGGGCCGCGGAGCAGGAGGAGAACATTCCAATGGCGAGGTACTTCGCGGGGCAGCAGAGATCCTCCTTCCAGTTCGACAGGTCCTCGTCGATATCGTCGGAGTACGACCGGAAGTCCACGGCTTCGTCGCTGTACTCGCATCTCTCGATGTCGAAGAGGAGGGTGGAGTATTTCAGGAAGAAGGCGGAGAGCTTCTGTCGGCCGGTAAAGGGCGGCGCGCCGTTCGTCGTGTGCAGCTCCTGTAACCAGCTCCTGCAGCTGCCTTCAGGGAAATGCGCAGCACGGAAACAGAATCAGGTTCAGTGTGGTTCCTGCTCTGAGGTTGTTGATTTCAAGCTTAAGGGAGTGAAAGTTCACCCTTTGGTCCCATCGTCGTCGGCTTTCACCGTGCCAAGAAGCGTGAGAAGTTTCGATCGTCGGGTTCGCCAAAGTTCTGGGTGGTATCCAGAGCAGGACGATGACAGTTGTAGTTTCAGTAGCCAGAGACAGAAACAGGATTTCTCCGACAATCTATCGCGGTCTTCTACTGTGAGTTATTGTAGCACAGAGAAAGAGCGTGTGTCAAACAAGAGCAGTCAGTTAAAAAGATCTACCCTCAGGTCCAGATTTGCAGATAGCCCTCCGAAAGATATATTATGTCAAGGAGATGAGGACACCCAAGTGGAAGCTTCAGCTATTCTTAAGATCAGTCCAGAAGCCCCAGTTTTAGAGGACAAACCTGTTGATCCCTTTTCCAGTCAAAAAAAA
Organism: Puccinellia tenuiflora; assembly: GCA_012064385.1. Lineage (NCBI taxonomy): Eukaryota > Viridiplantae > Streptophyta > Magnoliopsida > Poales > Poaceae > Puccinellia > Puccinellia tenuiflora. The sequence goes on from QRDG01001955.1 coordinate 6,088, forward strand.
GATTGCAGTGGCGGGGGTCAAATCAAGAGCAACAGATATGGCTTAAATAGCAAAGGAGACTGTGACGCTAGAGGTGAAAGGATTGATACGAAGTATGAACAAAAGAGCAAAGAAAGTCGTCAGGGTGGATTTTGTGAAGAAACTATTAACAGATCATGTGAACAGAAGTTCAAACAAAGTAATGCTGGACATCATGATGGTCACATGGGTAATAGAAACTTACCGAAGGCCAATGGTGATGATAGCAGCAGCCTCAAAGATGAATCTATGAGCAAAAAGTATGAAGAGAAGAGCACACAAGATGACAAAAACTTTGCGAGTCAAGGCGTTAGTAAGAGATACGGAAAATGCAACAAAGGAGGTTATAATGATGTCCTTGAAGTTCATACCCTAACTAAGACATGTGAAGAAGAAAACATAGATGATGATTATGGTAAATCACTGTCCTCAAATTGTGAAAATGCCAAGACAGTGCCCCAAAACGAGTCATCAGTCAATGAGCAAAGGAATACTAGCTCTCATGTTTCCGCTGAAGCTGGGCTAGAAGAAATTCAGTCTCTAGCTGGTAAGAGTGGGGATTCGTCATTTTTTGGTAGTTTGTTGAAGAAAGGTTTCAGGGATATTTCTTTGTTCAATCAGCCTATGGACAGTGTCAAGGTTTTCATCAATGGTCATGCAATCTCTGAACGAGCCCTTCGGAAGGCAGAGAAAAAAGCTGGTCCTGTTGGCCCTGGTTCATATTGGTAAGTCAATTTCTCTCACTGCATTTCTGAACTCTTACTTCATTTGCAGCATATGATATATATCCTGCTAGCCTTGGTCATTATTTACTTCAGCATCATCTGCCTAGAGCGTTCACTTATCTTATCTGATGGATGCCTGCTACAATCAAGAGAGACAAAAATTGATATGTATTATTCTTCAGAAGACATCATTTAACAGTGAGAATCATAACGAATTATACTGCCATAGAATTGCACACCATACAAAATTGCTCCACTAAATGCTATTAGCTCAAAATTGCACACCATACAACTTCCATGTCTGTCCTAACTTTAAATTAGCATGATTGGTTATTGAAAAAATTCAAAGAAGCACTTTTTCTTGGTGCCTCCGCGATCATTACATGTAAACAATATTATTACTAGTTTGCTATCATGAAATCATTTGAGTTTTTACACTGGCAAGCTGTTTCTATATGAAAAGGCGCAATATGCCATTCTATTTGTTCTCTTGGGGCAATCCAAATTGCTAAACGTGCTCAGATGACATGCTCCACAAACAACACTTCATTTGTTTGCCTTTAATCAGGCATCAGCAACCTGATGAGTGTACTTAGAAGGAAGATACAAATGCATGATTGGAAAAATAGTTTGTGCACTACCATGTTGCTAGTTTATAACCTGTAGCAATTGTGCTAGATCTTCAGCATGGTGGTTGTGGTATACATTAACGTTTAATTGGCATGCATTGGAAATTCTTTAAAGCAAGGTAACATAATGTTTTCTCTGTTTGGCGATTCAGGTATGACCAACGTGCCGGATTTTGGGGTGTCATGGGGCACGAGTGTAGCGGCATTATCCCTGTAAGATGAGTCTTTTTCATGGATGCTTTCTCGCGTACTTTATATTTGCATGGCATGACAGGTCTTTCATTTTTCAGCCATTTATAAAAGAATTCAGTTATTCAATGCCCAAGAATTGTGCCGGTGGGAATACTGGAGTACTTGTAAATGGCAGAGAACTTCATCAAAAAGATTTTGATTTGCTCGTAAAGAGAGGCCTTCAACGTTTCTCTGGAAAATCATATACTGTTGATATCTCAGGAAATGTGATTGATGATACAACTGGCCACAAATTACGCAATCTTGGAAAGCTTGCTCCTACGTAAGTTCCTTTACAGACTGCATCACCTCAGTATTTAATATTTTTCTATCTTCATATAAAAATGAATCCCGTTCAACTCGTTTTGAAGTAAGACTTGTGAAACATTGTGCCCAGATAGTTTTTTGGTTTGTAGATTATCCAATGCCAGCCTTAGGTAAAATTTCCCTGACATCAGCTATTTTTATTAACAAATCATCTAATGGCATAATTAGTTCATTTATTTGTTTTGATCTTGCTGTGGTTATTTTAAATCTGTTGTTTTTCATTTGATGTTTCTTTTTTACAAGGAAGGAAATTACTCGTATGAATTTGTGCAAGATTTCATATGGAACATGCAAGTTTATTTTACAAATCTTTATTGGTCTTAGCTTCCAGTTGTCTCAACTCTGAGTACAATATCTTGATCAGCGAGTGTGTTTGTCAGTTTTCCTCTTCATGTGTGTTGTGTAAATACTAACCATCTCGATTTTCAAATATCAGCATTGAGAAGATGAAACGTGGCTTCGGCATGCACACCCCTGAAGAGACAAGTTAGCAATCTTGTCTGTGATGATGTCTCCTTTCTTTGGTATCCCCCTCCCTACCCCTCCGATATACCGCCTATGTGAGTTAAATCTTTGGAGCTTGGACTCTGCTATGGAAGAATCCTAGATCATACTACTACTTGTAGCCTGGCTGTGCAATAGCACTAATACTCCAGAAATCGAGGCCGCTTTCTCTTTGCTGTTACCCACTCTTACTCATCCAACCTATTTCGATAAAATCTCATTCCTTTACTTGGAATGTTCGTCGGATATAATTCCTAATCATTCGGGCATCTCCAAGTTCCTACTGTTGTGTCGTGTGTCGTTTCTCATCTACCGCGTATGTTCTCGATACAGTTTTCGTCGGCATAGGTAGCACTGGAATGTATATCTCTATGGGCTTGTAATACACTGGTAGAATCTTTCTGCCTTGTAGAATTGTACATATCTGCTCCTAAACCACCTCTTGCTTGGCCTCTGAAGTGCAACCCTGGTTTGTACTACAATACACAACATGTATGCACCCGTTCCTCGAGAATCGAAAGTACTTGTCAGTTTTGGAACATGGTTGGGGTGCTCTAGTTTTCTTGCCTGAAGACCAGTCCCTGTGTTTTTCTCGGTCAATGTTTTCGGCACGATGAGGGGTGGGAGGAAGCTGAAATAATTGAATCAATCGAGTCACCGTTTTCATCGTGAAATGATCGAAGCGGAAGACCACATGCCATGCACAAATTTATCACCCAGTTTATTAGTAATTAACAGGCAAGTTCGCAGTAGTATAAGCAGGTCGCCTGGGTGCTTGTCATATGAAGTAATGTTTTCGAAGCATGCCTTGTACTGATACTGAGTAGACTTTTGTTTCAGTTGTTATAAGGATTCAGTCTCTGAAGTGGGAAGTGCTGCCTGTGCTGACGCTCGCACGAGACTCTCCCTGAAGTGCCATGCCTAACTTGGTTTCTCCAGGTTTGCATAGCCTGATCCGCCGAACGTAATGCCATGAAATTGTTGTTATTATACGATTCTTCTTGGAGAATGTTTCCAATGATTTATTCTATACTTCTGCTAGTAGTAGATACTAGTGCTGACAAAATAGAATGGCCAAAGACAAGAATTCTTCACATTTTCTTTCTGAGATCATGGGAGGTTACATTTGTCCGGTATGCATGCGTACTGCAGGCATGTGTACACGGCGGTCATCCGTTGAATTCCCAAAAGGCTTACCGAGTTTTGTCCAACAGCAAATTGAGCCAGCGTCACATATCTAGAGCTGGCCTGTTCGGTACTGCTACACATTTTTTGTGAAGCTGGAGAAGATCCGCCACAGACTTCTTTGTTTCGGTTGGTAGGACTCCATTTCAAGTAAAAAAAATAGTAGAACATATTTTGTGGACAATTCCCTAATTTTACGAATTTTCATGCTTTTTACCAACTTTTACATATTTAAATGACTTTATGACGATTTCCTGAAAATAATTCAAAATGCATAAAAATCATTTTAAGATACGCAACTAAAACTATTTTAGAAACTTCCCTATTTCACTAGAAGTTTATTGATGTATTCATATGCCTAATAAGGTTCGTTAGATTTTTGACCAATTATATGATAGTGGCTTAAAAAAGTATCCTAATTAATTAGTTGGAAAATAGAAACTATATACATAACCAATGATTTTTTTTTTCAGAAACCAACATAACACTATTAGTTAGAGGGTACTACCCATTTAATGTAAAATGAACAAAGTTAGCTACTCTACAATGCATAGTGATGATAGATTTGTGTGAATTAACTTGACGAGCATCAAAGTAGTAAAGTTAATACGAATTAACTTGAGCGGTACATCTGAACCGCCAAGTTGTGGTGCATTAACTTGATGACACTGAAAAGATGTAAGGTTATATAGGTTAAGTTAGCGGCATAGTGAAACCATATAACTTTATCAACAAAATCTAAGGTTAATAAAATATGACTAAGTTGAGTTGCATAGTAAAGCCGTCAAGTTAAAAGTATTAAGTTGAGGGGCAAGTCGAATTCATCAAGTTAATGTGATTTAACTTGAGCGGCGAAATCTTACCGTCAATAAAATGTATTTCCTTGACAGCCCATTGATGTCCTGTCAAGAAAATGTCAACCTGTCAAGGACCCCCGTGGTTTTTGGTAGCGATAGTAGTATTTGTTTTGACATGTTAGTAGGAGTGAGGCGTTTTGGAGCTCAAGCTCTATGCAGCTTTTTTTAAACAAAAATAAATGAAAATTTACATTTTTAATTTATGGATAATTCCCCAAAAAACCCTAGATGTGATAGTGATCTGATCTTATTTCAATTCCAAATTCGTTGTATATTATTAGGTTGAAAAAAATAAAAAAATTGGTGAATCTGGGTGGTGGACAACACACATATTCAAAACTTAAATTTTGCTAGATTTGTGTGTTTTTTGTATAACCTAGAATAATAAAAATTTGGATTGAAAATTTGGACAGTGGTAGATCTTGACATTATCTACATGTGGGATTTTTGTTTTGATTTTTTGAAACTCAAAAATGCCGATTTTGATTGTTTTTATGAGCAACATAGAGCTCAGGCTCCATTAGCACTTTGTGATGTTAGTAGTACTTTTATTTTATTAACACACTTACGGGGAAATTCACTTTGGCACCCGGGTGCATATGCACCCGTTATTAAAAAAATTATCAATATAACGAAAATTTCGAAAATAAAACTTCGCGGTTATGTCTTGACATCCCATGTGTTCACAAAGTCGTTTCATGAAAATCGACATTTTTGGTGACCTGCGTAAAAAGGAAAAAAAATCTCGCGAAAAGCCCAATTTTAGCACCAAAATTTGTCTTTTTTTTTCATAGGTCACAAAAAAGTAAGATTTATGTGCGAACATTTTTATTTTTGTTATTTTTGACTCTTCAAAATGAGTTGGAAATGCATTACAAATACCAGTTGAACATGCACCCGGGAGTCAAAACGTCACACTTACGCATGTTCGTGCTCTGCTTCATTATTGCCGAAGAGAAGTGTTCAACTTTTTAAACCTATTAACTTACTCGACACTTGCTTTGGACGATAACATGTACCCATTACGCAAGAATCGAAAGCATTGACTTGTTGAATGTGGAACATGGTTGCAACGGCATAGTATACTATGCACAATATTGCCTATTGCAACACCATTTCCGCATAGTTTTCCCTATTTGTGAGATGAATCTTTTTGTGGTTCCTCCGTCCTGAAATGCATGGCGTATATATTAAATAGTTACTGAATAAATACATCATGAAAAATATATCTCACGATTGATTTATTAATATTGATTTGGTATTTGTAGATCTTCATATTTTGACCAAATATATACAATCAAATGCCAATTACTACAATACTCAATAAACATATCAGGAAAAACAGATTTGGCATGTGTCTAAATTTATAGGCTGCTATATGATTCGGGATTATTAATAGCCAGAAAATACCCGGCAAGGATAAGCACACGACGTCAGCTGAGCTGTGTTGCAGGCACGCAGCCCAGCAGCCTCGGCAACGTATCTAGTCTAGTGTACAAATAAAAGAAGAAGCTTATTCGGCAAGTTGACTTTGATCTGCGGCCTAGCCGCAAGGTCAAAAGCCTCCACCGATCATCCAGCCTCGTTGGAATCCATCAAGAACACGACGACGGAGGAGGAGTTCGCAACGCATCGATCGATCGACCGGGAAAGAGTCGATCCGATCTCATGTCCGGCCACACCGGAGGGACTCCGTTCCTTGTCTCGCCGGATACGGGGCGCGCCATGCTGGGCTCCTCCTCTTCCTCCTCCGGCGACGGCGACGGCAAGCTGGAGGCGGGCGACGCGGGGGCGGAGTTCGTGCTGGAGTCCAAGGGGACGTGGTGGCACGCCGGGTTCCACCTCACCACGGCCATGGTGGGGCCCACGGTGCTGACGCTGCCGTACGCGCTGCGCGGGATGGGCTGGGGCCTGGGCCTGTTCGCGCTCACCGCCGTCGCCGCCGTCACCTTCTACACCTACTACCTCATGTCCAGGGTGCTCGACCACTGCGAGGCCGCCGGCCGCCGCCACATCCGTTTCCGGGAGCTCGCCGCCGACGTCCTCGGTATGTTTGTTTGGACATACCATAAGTAATGTGCTTCTAAAGATTAATTGGAACCGATTAATTAGCGGCCGGTGATTAAGATTTGTATTTTTGGCAGGATCTGGCTGGGTGTTCTACATGGTGGTGACGGTGCAGACGCTGATCAACGCCGGGATCACCATCGGCAGCATCCTCATCGCCGGCAACTGCCTGCAGGTACGTACTATGCATACTTATTCAGCATCCAGTTGCAATTTTATTTTCTGAAGCTCCTATGAATTTTATTTAGCATCCATTAATCGGAAATTTCTGTCAAGACACTGACGGCATGAACAAACCGTGTCACAAACTGAAACAAGAATGTTGCAGAGCCAAGCTTAGCCTGTCTGGCTGATCTTTCTTTTGCAGATCATGTACTCGAGCTTGTCACCGGATGGCACCTTGAAGCTGTACCATTTCATCATGATCGTCGCCGTCGTGCTGGCTCTCTTCTCGCAGATGCCGTCGTTCCACTCGCTGCGCCACATCAACCTCGGCTCCCTGCTCCTCTGCTTCGGCTACACCTTCCTCGTCTCCGGCGCTTGCATCCGGGCTGGTACTTGTTTCATAAGAGAACAGAAATTCCTCAAAAAAAAAAAAAAAAGAACAGAAAGAGAAATCTATTGTACTATAGTAGATCTTAATTCTTGACTTTTTGATAGGTATGTCGAGCAACGCTCCAGTGAAGGACTACTCGTTGAGCCCGTCCAAGTCCGGGAGGATGTTCGACGTTTTCCTGTCCATCTCCATCCTAGCCACCGTGTTCGGCAACGGCATCCTACCCGAGATCCAGGCCACGCTGGCGCCGCCGGCGGCCGGGAAGATGCTCAAGGCGCTAGTGATGTGCTACGCCGTGGCCTTCGTCACATTCTACCTGTCGGCCATCTCCGGCTACTGGGCCTTCGGCAACGCGGTGCAGTCCAACGCCCTGCAGAGCCTGATGCCGGACACGGGGCCTTCCCTGGCGCCGACATGGCTGCTCGGCCTCTCCGTGGTGCTCATCCTCCTCCAGCTCCTGGCCATCGCTCTCGTGTACTCCCAGGTGGCCTACGAGATAATGGAGAAGCAGTCGGCGGACACGAAGCACGGGAGGTTCTCATGGCGGAACCTGGTGCCCCGCCTGGCGCTGAGAACCGGGTATGTCGCGGTGTGCGCGTTGGTGGCGGCGGCGCTTCCGTTCTTCGGTGACATCGTGGGCGTGGTCGGCGCCATCGGGTTCATCCCGCTCGACTTCGTGCTCCCTGTCGTCATGTACAATGTGGCGCTGGCCCCGCCTAGGAGGTCGCTGGTATACGTAGCCAATGTGGCGATCATGGCCGTGTTCACGGTTGTCGGGCTCATCGGCGCTGTCGCGTCGGTGCGCAAGCTCGTGCTCGATGCCGGACAGTTCAAGCTTTTCAGCGACCATGTCGTTGACTGATTTTTTTTTTAGTAACAGGGAAGAGTCGTTGAGTAAATTTTAGAACATGTTAGGCGTGTGAACTTTTCTACAGACTTCTGCTTCATATTTTCACATCAAACAAGTAAATCATGGCGAACCATTCGGCTTACAAAGGGGGCAACAATCCAATACCACTAGTTTGAGACTCTAGTGCTAGCACTCTTAAGGGCTAATTTGGCTGTCAGGGATAAGAAACCCAGAGAAGTAAGCCCCTAGGGGGAGATTCCCTTGACACACGGGATTCCCCTTCCACCATGGGAGAGATCACCCCAGGTGGGTAAACCGCCTGTTGTCTTTTGGATAACACGGGGCAGGGAAGGGAACACGGAAAAAGTAGCCATCAAAAACCATCAAAAAAGCTCCGACCTTTTCATTAAAATTGTTCATTTTCTGTGCATGATATATATCATATTTATTCTAAAAAATTAGGAAACTGGGAACATAAAAGATTACACAAATTTCAAGGATATATCAAGAAATTTAGCATAAACAGATGCTCAACAAGTACATCAGCACAACATACAATTAGTCTTACATGCCAAGTCGTACAAATAAAGCGACAAGGATAAATAGAGTATGCCAATTACGTTTTGATAGTTATTGTCAAATATCCAGCAAGAGAAAGTATGTTGCTCCATCGCAAATTTGTGACTTAATCCATGACAAACATTTCCGTCGGTTTTTTTTGTAAAGAACCTGTAGAGCAAAAGTAAATGAAATTTTCAAATATAAGCATGATTGTTATCACTTTTTGAACAAATACAATAATCACTCAACGATAGCGCATTCTCAAATATAAGCATAATTTTTCTATACAAGGCTAACTGATATAAACAGTTAACACTTGTCATTCTACAACATATTCTCGTATACAAGGCTCAATGTTCCGCGCATCTGCCAGACAGTATCATTACAAGGATCAAGTTGAGAGGCTGCAAGAGTAGAAAATTAAACTTGCACACCATACAATAGTGGATATAATAATTTTGTAATATAGATTCATGCAGGACATGCAAATTGAATTTATTTAGACAGCAAAGGGTACTGGAAATATAAAAGATATCTGGGGGCCAACATAACAGCTACAATTTGCAGGAAAAATATAACAAACACAGGACATTCTACACATTCCTTAGATGATGACGATGCTGCTAGAACTTGCAGTTTCTATATACCGTGAAATATTTGAAAGAACATGTGCCACCCCATTGGTTTTGATGTTGACAACAATACAATTAAGTGCCCTGATGTTGAATCTCAGTTGTGCAGGATTTTCAAAAGAGTCGTCGCGAAAAGATGTGCAGAGAGGTTTTTTCTGTGTTCACCGGAAGTACCGGTAAAGTCACCGGTACTGCCGCTGGAAACTTTCGGCGGCACTTCCGGTGGCATTTCCGCTTATGAAATTCTGGTACTGGAATGCCCCGGAAGTTGCACCGGAAGTAGCACCGGTACTTCCGCTAAACCGGAAGTACCGGGGTGATCAGCGGTACTACCGCTGGCTACTTCCGGAGCCACTTCCGGAACCAGCGCCGCTTACGAAAATGAGCTTCTGTACCGTTTCCGGAAGTAGCACCGGAAGTGGCACCGGTACTTCTGCCAAACCGGAAGTACCGGCCCTCCCGGCGGTACTTCCGCCCCTGCGGGAACTGGACGACGCCGAAGAAGGCCGTTGACTGAAGGACCGGAAGTACCGGCCCTCCTGGCGGTACTTCCGGCGTTGCGGGATGAAGAGTCCTCCCAACGGCCAGAAGATGCCTCCAACGGCCAGTTTGTTGTGAAGGAGTATAAAAGCTCCTTCACCTACCTTGGAAAAGATAGCTTGTTCATTTCTCTCACCTCCATTAATGCCCTAGCAAGCTCAAGCTCAAATTTCATAGATCTCTCAATCCCTCCACCCAAACTCGCTGATTCTTGGAGGATTGAAGGAGAAGGCCCCGATCTACATCTTCACCGAGCAGTTTTCTTTTCCCCCCTCTTTCTCTTGAGGGATCTTGTTTCTAGGGTTAGCTTTGTGTTACCCTAGTTTCTTGTTGTCGTGGGGCTACCTTTCGGGTCACCCACGGTGATGGTACTTGGGTCACGCCAAGGAAGGCCCAACGAAGCCCAAGAAGGATTCCGTATACAACAAGTAGTCGACATTAGGTCGGTGAGGAGGTTTCCATATCTTGTACGTGCAATCGCACCGTCCACCCGAGACCCGGCCTGTAGTATAAAGGCCGGGAGGGTGCGCCGTCTAGGGCATCGAATCTTTGAGCATCGCATTGTAGCCACCAATCGATAATTCCAGACAAGCAGGAGTAGGTCTCTACCTCAACTCGAGGGGCCGAACCTGGGTAAATCGCCCCCTGTTAGCCGTCGTGTTCACCAGCCTGATCTCTCTCTTTCTCCCTCAATCAACCCGGGGTACTCGACCCAGGGATTTGCCGAGCCACAAGCTCGTCAATTGGCGCCGTCTGTGGGAAAGAACGGATCGCTGGAGTCGTGATCATGCCGGCCTCACCCGCAACCAACAACGCCATCAGCGCGAGGGAGTCGATCTACACCGGCTTCCTCGAGTACGTCGAACACTCGCCGGCGGATCTTTCGGCTTACGCCGAATTCCAACAGAGCACGTGGATTACCTTTGGTAGTCTGCGCTATCTGGTGGACAGTCGCGGAACCCTCCGCCCTACGCAGGCCGCCCTGCGCTCAATGGAGGCGCCTGCATCCATGGCGGCTGCACGGATCGCAACCTCACCCGCCGTGAAGATTACGGAGATCGCATCTACATCGCCATCTGCGTCTACATCAACTGCGCCGACCATGCCTTCACCGGTCGCGAAGATCGCATCTGCCGCGGTCAAGGCAACTGCGTCTACTTCGACTACATCAACTTCGACTGCGGCGATCGCATCTGCGGTTGCCAAGAAAAACGCATCTGCTGCGGCCACGAGGCGAGTCAAGTCCACTCCGATCTACCCGTTCGGGCGCCAGCCAAGATCCGCACCAGTTTCGACTGCGCCGATCGCATCTACGCATCGGGCAGCCGCCAGTAGCAGCGACCGTGGTACCCACCACGTTGCTGTGATCTTTGACAACGAGTACAGCTCAGATGAAGGAAGCACGACAGGGAGCATCAGCCCCACTCGACGGGTCTACCCCACGCAAGTCTACATGGTCGGCCCATCAGCACCCGTGTACCCCATGGAAGTCACCCTGCAAGACAAGGTGACGAAACTTACCATCACCCGGGAGCTGGCGATTAGGGCACAGAAGCACGTGGACGATGGCACGTTCCCTGCCCCGGAAGATCCACAGGAAGATCGACAGGCGGTCCAGTACTTGCTCTGGAAGGAAGCCGAACGAATCAAGCAGGATAAAGCCGAGTTGGCCCGGCGCAAGGAGCTAGCCGACGAGTCGAGTGCCAGGAGGGCAGCGCTCTCGTTCAGGTCTGGATCAGAAGAAGTCAATCAAGAAGGAAGGCACAGAACTCGCATGCCGCGGGTGCACGAGGAAGATCGCATCCACCTCACCCGCAACTTGGAGTCATCTTTCTTGGAAGACGAGGACGGAATACCCATCCCCAGAACACCCGCCTCTGCGCTTATGGGAGTCGAGACCTATTTGCGGGTCATGCAGCCGCCGGAAGGAAGCGCCAACGCCCGCGTACACAGGCAGCAGATCCAAGCCTTGAGGCAAGTCGAGGAAGCCTGTCAAGAGGAGAACCAGTCGAAGGGATGTACGAAGAACGAGGACGTCGTGACCGTGGAGTCGCACCAGCGGCAGATCGGGAACCGATTCGACTGCGACAACTGCAGCCCGGCGAGGATGGCCGCAACGTCGTCACACAGAGAAGGATAGACCGTGCCCGTCGACTGCGAGACGCAGGACTACTCGACGATGATGAAGACCACGAGCCACGTGGAGCCCCGTGTTTCAGTATAAATATTCGCAACACGAAGATGCCCAAAGGCTTCAAGCTGACGGCGGAGACACCAAAGTACGACGGAAAGCAGCACCCGCAGGATTGGCTAGACGACTACCTTATCGCATGCAGCTGCCAAGGTGGTAACTCGACTACCGCCATGCAGTACATCCAGCTGATGCTCACGGGGTCCGCCCGCGGGTGGCTCAACACGCAGCCGAAGGATGCCTTCAGGACTTGGGAGGAATTCAGGACTGCATTCATAAAAGGTTTCCTGGGAACTTACGCCAGGCCAACCACCCTCATCGAGCTCCAAGCTTGCAAACAGGGCCATGAGGAGCGACTCCGTTCGTACATCCAACGGTGGACCCTGCTCCGCAACACCATGGATGGAGCCACCTCAGAGGACAGAGTCATGGATGCATTCATCTACGGCCTCACCCGCCGGGACCTTCGCGAAGAACTTGGTAGGCTCAGGCCGAAGAATATGATAGACCTTATGCAGATCGCCAACCAATGGGCAGATGGAGAAGACTCCGTCCGCGACTCAATGCCAGATCCTCAACCCAGCAACTGGCGAGAGGGTCGACTGAAGAAGAAACCACGCTTTATCGGCCATGACTCAATAGAGTTAGTAGCGGCGGGATTCGAAACCCCCCGTGAGAATGATAGAGGATATAGCCAAGGCGGTGGCAGTGATAGGGGATATAGCCAAGGCGGTGGCAATGATAGAGGATACAACCAAGGTGGTGGCAGCGGCTACCGCGGAGATGGAAGTTGCAAGCGCGAGTGGCGCAGACGCATACTCACGGATGAGGAAGAGCTACAGCAACCCTGCAGGCACCATATGTTCAAGGACCCGGAAACAGGCAAGTGGGGATCCCGACACCTATTGAAGGACTGCAAGAAGGCGCAACGGTTGGCCAGAGCCTTCACGCGCGTACTTGCTACGGACGGGCAGCAGGTTCATCAAGCACCACCCGCGGGACAACCAGTCGCGGGACAGCTGGCAATCAACGCGCCACAAGCTCCTCCACTCGCCAACCCAGCGCAAGCAGCACTGGCTTACTACCCGCAGCAACAACCGCAGCAGCCGCAACAGCAGCAGCAGCAGCCGCAGCAACAGGACCCTGCCAACGTGTTCCCAGCACCACGCGGGCAGATGAACATGATACAGAAGGGGCGTCCTTCCAACAGGACCCAGAAGCTCATTACTCGCCAAGTCTTTCAGGCAATCACCAACCCACCCGCAGTACCCGAGTACCTGAGAGGATCAGAGATAGACATCACCTTCTCCAGGGCTGATCACCCGCCGGCAATACCACGCCCGGGCACGCCGCTTTAGTAGTCGAAGCTCAGATCGGGGAGTACACCTTGAAAAAGGTGTTCATGGATGGAGGCAGCGGAATCAACATTCTTTTCGCTGACACCCTCAGGCGCATGAACAGGTCAATTTCCAACCTGACGCCGTCATCTAATACCTTTCACGGTATAGTACCAGGGCAAGCAGTTACGCCCATGGGAGTAATCACACTCGACGTGATCTTCGGCACACCCGACAACTTCCGGAGGGAGGCAATCGACTTCGAGGTGGTCGACTGGAAATCACAGTACCACGCCATCCTCGGGCGTCCAACTTTTGCAAGGTTCATGGCGATACCCCACTACGCCTACCTTATGCTCAAGATGCCTGGACCCAAGGGTGTCATCACGGTGAGAGGCGACTTCGACCGGTCCGACAGCTGCGACCGCGAGTTCAACAGGATCTCTGAGTTCTTTGGGATGGAAGATCACCTCGAGATGCTGGCAGTCGACAACGACAAGACCCTCTTCCCCCAAAGAAGAAATCATCCAAGGACTCGGCGTTCAACACCAGCGACGATACCAGGGCCCACCAGGTACACCCGACAGATGCTGACAAGGTGGTTCGGGTGTCATCAAGCTTGACCAGCGCATAGGAAAGCGCGCTCGTCGAGTTCCTGCGCGAAAACTGGAAGATATTCGCCTGGCAACCTTCTGATATGCCAGGCATACCAAGAGAACTCGCCGAGCACCGATTACACGTTCACAAGGACGCCAGACCTGTCAAGCAAACCATGAGGCGCTTTTCGGGTCCAAAGAGAGACGCGATCAGTTTGGAGATCGACCGGCTGCTCCATGCCGGTTTTATTAAAGAAATCAAGAAGTCAGAGTGGGTAGCAAACCCAGTACTGGTGGAAAAGAAGAAGACGAAGAAACTCCGCATGTGCGTCGACTTCACCGCCATCAACAAATGCTGCCCCAAGGATCACTTTCCGCTCCCGCGGATTGATCAGATCGTCGACTCGACTGCGGGCTGCGCACGTCTGTCCTTCCTGGATGCCTACTCAGGCTACCAGCAGATCAAGATGGCAGTCGAAGACCAAGAGAAGACGGCGTTTATCACACCACACGGTGTGTTCTGCTACACCATGATGCCCTTCGGGTTGAAAAACGCTGGGGCAACGTACCAGCGTACAATGCAAGCCTGCCTGAAGGAGCTTATCGGGAAAGTGGTCCAAGTCTACGTCGACGATATCGTCATCACCACCCGCAAGGAGGACACCCTCATCGACGACCTCCGCAAGGTCTTCGAGGCACTCGACAAGTACCAGATCAAGCTGAACCCAGACAAGTGCGTTTTCGGCGTCCCAGCCGGAGAGCTACTGGGGTACCTTGTCTCTGCGAGAGGAATCGAAGCAAATCCAGAAAAGGTGCAAAATATACTCGACATGCCTGCACCAACAAAGCTCCATGACGTACAAAGTCTAGCCGGCAGAGTCGCAGCACTCAGTCGATTCATAAGTAAGCTGGGAGAAAAGGCTTTGCCCTTCTACCAGCTGATGAAAAAGGCGGACAAATTCGAGTGGACGGAGGAAGCACAGGATGCCTTTGACAGGCTGAAGAAGACCCTGACAACCCCTCCAGTACTGGTAGCACCCCAGGAGAATGAACCACTGTACCTTTACGTGGCAGCCACGAACAGAGTGGTCAGTACCGTTCTCGTAGTCGAACGGGAGGAAGAAGGAAGGGCTCATCCCGTCCAACGGCCCGTGTATTACCTCAGCGAGGTATTAACAGAGTCAAAGCAGAGGTACCCGCACTATCAGAAGCTGGCATACGCCGTCTTCATGACATCAAGGAAGGTGGTACACTACTTCTCCGAGCACCCGATAACGGTGGTAAGCTCCTCCGCCCTATCAGACATCCTCACTAATCCATCCGCGACAGGGCGAGTCGCCAAGTGGGTTGTCGAGTTAGGGCCATGGGGGCTGAAGTACGTGCACCCGAAGGCAATCAAGGCTCAGGTCCTCCCGGAGTTCACCACAGAGTGGATAGAAGCGCAGCTACCAGACGAGCCTGATTTATCGACTGCATGGACCATGTACTTCGATGGATCCAAGAAATTCAACTCAGCCGGAGCGGGAGTCGTGCTCATATCACCCAAAGGCGATAAGCTTAAGTACGTGCTGCAGATGAAATTTCCAACACCCTCCAACAACGAGGCGGAGTACGAGGCACTGATCCACGGCATGCGGATGGCCAAGAACTGCGGCGCCACTCGCCTCATGATCTATGGCGACTCCTACCTGGTGGTGCAGCAAACAATGAAGCAATGCGACGCCATCGCTGACAACATGATAGCATACAGGGAGCTGTACAACCAGCTGGAAGGCCAATTCGACGGCTGCGAGCTGCGACACATTGGCCGCGAAAGCAATGAAGAAGCCGACATCCTCGCCAACCTCGGCTCAGATCGAGCTCCGGTTCCACCCGGAGTCTTCCTCGAGTGCATCACGCAGCGCTCTATCAGGGTCCGGCCCCCGCCAGAACCCCCTGCATCGACAACAACGACCGCCAACCCGCAAAGCACGGAGAAGGAGCCCATGGAGATCATGCTGGTCGAACCCACATGGACAAGCCCGTATTTGGCCTACATGCTGCATCAGCGGCTGCCAGAGAACCCAGTCGAAGCAAAGCGCATTGTCCGCCGCTCGAAGGGCTTCACCATCATCAAGGGCGAGCTTTACAAGCGAAGCATCTCAGGCGTACTCCAAAGGTGCATTGATCCATCTGACGGCCAGGCTATTCTACTCGACATCCATGCTGGAATCTGCGGGCATCATGCAAGCAGTCGAGCACTGGTTGCCAAGGCCTTGCGAGCAGGATTCTACTGGCCCACTGCAATGCAAGACGCAGTCGAGCTCGTAAGAAGGTGCGTCGGCTGCCAAGAATTCGCCAACAAACCTCACGCACCTGCATCAGCATTGAAAACCATCCCACTTGCATGGCCGTTCGCGCAATGGGGACTCGACATGGTAGGTCCCTTCAGGAAGTCCTCCTCGGGTGGGCACACGCACCTCCTGGTGGCAGTCGACAAATTCACGAAGTGGATCGAGGCGGTGCCAATCACAAGTTCAACCGCAACTTCAGCAGTCAACTTCATCAGGTCCATCATCTTCAGATTTGGCATGCCCCACGGTATCATCACCGACAACGGCACGAACTTTACAGCCGAGGAGTTCAGAGATTTCTGCGAGGAACAAGGCATCAAGCTCAGCTACGCATCCGTCTCACACCCGCAGTCTAACGGACAAGTCGAAAGGGCCAACGGCCTAGTCAGCAAAGGGATAAAGAAGCGTCTGCGAGTGCCGTTGAAACGAGCTGCAGGAGCCTGGGTAGAGGAACTTCCAAGCGTGCTATGGAGCCTACGCACCACGCCGAACAGATCCACCCAATACACACCATTCTTTATGGTGTATGGCGCAGAAGCAGTCTTACCCTGTGACATTAAGTTTGACGCTCCACGGGTCGTGGCCTACGACGAGTCCGACGCAGAAGAGGCACTAGAAGATGACATGGACACTCTAGATGAAGCACGCGACATCGCCCTCAGCCGCACACCAGTGTACCAGCAGGACCTGCGCAACTACCACGGTCGACGACTGCGACCCAGATCTTTTGTCCCAGGCGACCTGGTCCTTCGACTCAAGCAGAAGAAAGTGCACAAGCTCGCCTCCCCATGGGAAGGCCCGTATATTGTGACAGAAGCAATTGGCAATGGAGCATACCGCCTGAAGGACCAAGCCACAGGAACAGTTTGCAGTAACCCGTGGAACGTGGCACAGCTACGCCGCTTCTACGCCTGATGTACCCTACACTGTAAATTCAAAGTAGCAGCAGGTTTCTTACGCACTCTTTCCCTCGCCAGGGTACCTAAGGGGACTGGAAGGGTTTTAATGAGGCGGCCTGTTTGCGAGAATAAATAAAGATGATTCAAGAAATTTTGTGTCACCTCTCCTTTGCAACCTAGGCCGCCACTCGAACCACTCGGGGGCTGCGCCGCACAGGTCATCACACAAAAATCCTCGGCCGCCACTCGACGCACTCGGGGGCTCGCGCGCACAGGTCTAAAGTTAGCCTAGGCCGCCACTCGAATCACTCGGGGGCTGCGCCATACAGGCATCACCCGAAAATCCTCGGCCGCCACTTGACGCACTCGGGGGCTTCGCGCCGCACAGGTCTAAAGTTAGCCTAGGCCGCCACTCGAATCACTCGGGGGCTGCGCCATACAGGCATCACCCGAAAATCCTCGGCCGCCACTCGACGCACTCGGGGGCTCGCGCCGCACAGGTCTCAGTCAGCCTAGGCCGCCACTCGAATCATTCGGGGGCTGCGCCATACAGGCATCACCCGAAAATCCTCGGCCGCCACCTGACGCACTCGGGGGCTTGCGCTGTACAGGTCTAAAGTTAGCCTAGGCCACCACTCGAATCACTCGGGGGCTGCGCCATACAGGCATCACCCGAAAATCCTCGGCCGCCACTCGACGCACTCGGGGGCTTCGCGCCGCACAGGTCTAAAGTTAGCCTAGGCCGCCACTCGAATCACTCGGGGGCTGCGCCATACAGGCATCACCCGAAAATCCTCGGCCGCTACTCGACGCACTCGGGGGCTCGCGCTGCTACAGGTCTAAAGTTAGCCTAGGCCGCCACTCGAACCACTCGGGGGCTGCGCCATACAGGCATCACCCGAAAATCCTCGGCCGCCACTCGACGCACTCGGGGGCTCGCGCCTGCACAGGTCTCAGTCAGCCTAGGCCGCCACTCGAATCACTCGGGGGCTGCGCCATACAGGCATCACCCGAAAATCCTCGGCCGCCACTCGACGCACTCGGGGGCTTGCGCTGTACAGGTCTAAAGTTAGCCTAGGCCGCCACTCGAATCACTCGGGGGCTGCGCCATACAGGCATCACCCGAAAATCCTCGGCCGCCACTCGACGCACTCGGGGGCTTGCGCTGCACAGGTCTAAAGTTAGCCTAGGCCGCCACTCGAACCACTCGGGGGCTGCGCCATACAGGCATCACCCGAAAATCCTCGGCCGCCACTCGACGCACTCGGGGGCTCGCGCTGCACAGGTCTCAGTCAGCCTAGGCCGCCACCCGAATCGCTCGGGGGCTGCGCCTAACAGGCATCACCCAAAAATCTTCGGCCGCCACCCAACGCACTCGGGGGCTCGCGCCGTACAAGTCCTACTCGAAAACCTAGGCTGCCACCCGATGCACTCGGGGGCTGCGCCGCACAGGTCTAACTCGAAAGCCTAGGCCATCACCCGATGCACTCGGAGGCTGCGCTGTCAAGGCCTAAGATATAACGTTCAGTTCGCACTCTTGCTCACCAAGTACGCCACCCGACACACTCGGGGGCTGCTCCACACGGGTTATGAATTCACGACACAACGTTTTCATATGCGTAGGGATTAACCCCGTATCAGCATATTTACATGCATACATATATTCATGTTACAAGCTAACATTATACAACAAGCTGTTTTTCTTAGTCGACAGGCTCTTCCTTTGGCGCATCCAGTGGCCCTACACGTCGCTCTGTATGATTCATGACCTGTTGCATCATCTGACGTGCGGGTTCAAGGGATTCGGCATAATCAACATCCCTAGGCAAGCCATCAAGTATCCTATCCAAGGGAACATGAGGTCGATGCAGTCGAACATAGGCAAACGCCGTGTTGGCCCCGGCAACAAGCTGGTTGAAGACGACCACCTTCAACGCCCTGCTACTGCGGAACCTCTCCAACAGCGCGGGCAACCCTTCCGGCTGTTCATCAAGAGGAAAGAACACTTTGTTGATTTGCCAGAGTGCCTTCCTGCAACCTTCAAGTACGAACGCAGCTCGCCAGGTGCGATCCAGCATCCGCGCGAGTATACGGCTCTCTCCCTTGTGTACCCAGAATTGGCGAGCTTCGACCGAGTTACCGGTGGCCTCGCTATCCACGCGCTCGTCCACTCGAGCGTTCTCGGCTTGCCAGTCGGGATTAACAACTGCAAATTAACGGATCAAGGTGCAGAACAACACAAGCATGAAGAAATCAATCAAAGAGAAGCAGCTAGAGCCCAAACCTTGCAGCTGTCGACATATCAGATCAATCTGGTCAAGAAGGAACCGTTCGCGCTGATTGAACGGCCCAGCGGAACGCGCCCTGAGGCGGTCAAGCTCGACTTCAGTTCTCCGCAGCTTCGACTCAAGTTCAGTGATTTTGTTCCTCATATAATTAAACACTCGCTGATCGTTCCTGCTCCGCGAGGGAGCTGGAGGAGTCGGACAACGCGAAGACGCAGGTGCAGCCGAAGAGGTACCCTCATCACAGTACGCACGGATATCTTCCGCGACTTCAGGAGGAGCACTTCCGTCAGGCTGTCAATTTAAAGAACATCAGAGAGCACTAGACAAAAACACAGTCGCATGACAGAATCAGCATATCCATTGATTTCACCAAGTTTCATTACAAAAGACAAAAGAAGACCCCTACTACAACACTACATGGCAGAACCCGACGGTGCGCGGCCCTTTTTGGCGGCTGACTCTGCAAGCTTCCTCTCAAAGGTGTCAATCAGCTTTTTAGCTAACTGAGTCGCCTTGTCCTTGACGCTGGTCAGGGACTTGGACTTTCCATCGGGCCTTCGAGGGAAGTCGCTCACAGCCGCCTCAAAGTCACCCGAGATCCCATGACCGAGTAACAGACGGAAGGTGAGCTCGGAGCCGCGTACCGTCTGGGTGCGGGTGTAGTTGGCCATCACATTCGCCTCAGCAAATGGAGCCGCCAGCTTGTCAGCCTCCTTAGGCGTGGCCTGACCAGGGAAAACACCTTCATAGATGTTGGCCAGGGCGCTCGAGGACTTCTTCACAGCGTCCGCGGCGCACGCGCAAACCCGGTTGCAGAGGTCGACTGCCGCCGACAAGGTGGTATTCGCGCTAGACGTCCCTTCAGGGGGAGGACCACCACCAACACCTACATTCAGAAATAACGCGAATAGTAAGGTTACCTACAGGCAGCAAAGGCAAAAGTAGGCTTCTATCAGCCGAGAACTTACCACCAATGGCCGTGGCAATGCTAATCAGGCGTTCGACCTGAACCTTTTCTGCCTCAATCTGGGTCTCAAGCGACTTCTCCAGTTGCTGGACCCGCTTCGCCAAGCCTTGGTTGTCTTCTGCAGAACACCCGAGCAAAAGATCAGAATTGCAGACAGTCGAAGAAAGTTCAAAAGACTCGACAAGGGATACTTACTCCTCGACTGCTCAAGCGCAGCACGAAGTTGACTAGCCTCCTGCTCCAGACGAATGAAGCGGGTGGCCGTTTCCATCTGCTGACGATAGACGGGCTGCGGAAAAAGAAGTATAAATCTGTACCCGACTATTCTAGTCACGCACATCTTCGGGGGCTACTCCCATCGGGAGCGCTGTTCGCGCACCCGATACAAGAATTTGCAAGATAAGAAAGAAGATACTTACATGCTGGATCAGATCAGCATCCACGGCAGTCGCATCAGCGGCACCATCCGGCCGGGTGGCCGTCGAAGGGTCCTGCACCGGAGGATCGTTCGCCTGTGGCGCCTCTTCAGTTGTACCAGTCGCATGCTCCGGGGCAGCAGACTGGTGTTCCTCCTCACGAGGCGAATCATGGACATTACCACCTTGGTGGCTGCTTACAAAAGATTCAGAAAACACCCAAGGAACAGAAAGAAGAAGCGAAACAGAAAGGTTCAGTCGCATAAAGCTTACCTGTCAGCATATTCACCATCGCTGCTCATGGAAGGAGTCGGCATCCTCCCAAACCCCGCGGGAGGCGCGGAGTCCAGCGGAGTCACAATCAGGGAATCCACAAGCTTGTTCGCCTCTGAAGACGACGAGCTGGAGTCCTCCTTTTCTGCCTCCTTCAAGGGTGATGTCGCGGCGGCGGAGCCGACATGCTTTCGCTTGCGCCGTTTGAGCGGCGCCTCCTCCTCCTCCTCTTCCTCCTCTGCTTCCTCGCTAGGCGAGGAAGCGGGGGGAAGACTCTCTTCATCGCCGTCCTGCTCGGCAACGATTGCGGCTTCAACGTGAGCGCCATTCTCCATCAACGGAGGAAGGCTCACGTAGTTTTTACGATCCTGAAGAGCAGCAAGCAACAGTCGGAAAATCAGAAAATAGACAGTCGAATGACACACAAAGAAGACTTCAAGATTCAAACACTTACCTCTGGGATCGGATTCGTTGAGCTGAAGGGCGCGACTGAGCAAGTCACGTTGCACGCGTCAGCAACCCGAAGGCTGGTGATGCCCCTCACCTTGATTGCGACTTGTGCATCGTCCATTGCCGGGTCGACTGCCATTTCCCACATTGGGAGAGGGCGCTGTTGCAGAGGCTGCACCCTCAACCTGTGGAACATGGCGATCAGCTGGATTCCGCCGGCTTCGCGTCCCATCGTCTTGATCAACCCGCGAAGAAGCGCCTGCAGCGGCTTGATCGACTCCCTCTCCTCCGTCGACAGGGGGTGCGACCAGGCGTTGGTCTTCTTCAGAGGCCGCTCAGCGGCGAAGTTGGGGATCCCGGCCTGGTTCCACGTGATGTAGAACCACTTCTTCCTCCAGCCTTGCACGGAGTCGGACTTCTTCATGTGGAAGAAGTTCGTGTCGCCGCGCAGCTGGATTCCGAAGCCGCCGACCGGATAGGTCTCCTTCGACTTACCCGCCATCCGGCGCACCAGGAAAATAGACTTCCACAGTGCCCAGTGGGGTGCGATCCCAAGGAAACACTCGCAGAGCACGATAAAGCTCGTGATGCTCAAGACGCTGTTGGGAGTCAGATCATGGATCTGAATCCCATAGGCGTACAAGAGCCCACGGACAAAATCGTGCAAGGGGAACCCGAATCCCCGCGGAAGGAACTCCACGAAGCAGACGCGTTCCCCATTGCGGGGAGCAGGGATGGTATCCTTACCGGGCGCCCGCGTCGTCGCCGTGCTCTCCGGCGGCAGCAGCCCCTGCTGGCGGAGGTTGTCGAGCTCCGCCGCTTTGACTGAGGATTTGCCCCAGTCGCCCTCCACCTTTTTCATCCCGGCGTCGTCGCCGGCGGCGGCGGAGGAGCTCTCAGTACCCTTGCTCCTCTTGTGGCCCATGTCGCCGGAGGAAAGGGGAGAATTTTGTTGGAAGCTTTTTGCGAGGAACAATGGAGGCAAGAACTGGCGGCGAGATGGAGGAGAATGAGGATGCGTGAACTGCCTCTGCACCGCGGTGAAAAATATATACCGCGGGGCAGTTCATCACGGCCGTCCATCGTGCAACTGCATCGCGCCGCAAGAATCCAGCCGCCCACGTGTCGCGCGACGGACACCCCAGTCGTGCTCCACTACGCACGGGAACCGAAGCATCATCATCACGCCGCGGAGTTTTCGCGCCCAACGGTCCATATTCAGCGGTCGTCGCTGTGGCAGCGGGCCCACCATCGTCACGTCCCGTCGGGCGCAGAGCCTGTCGAGTCATGTCATCAAAAGCGTCATCCCTGACGTCATCATGGAAGTGTGTCAAGTAAGCCAAGCAATTGGCTGAGCATTCGACAGCCGTTCGACTGAACCAAGTACGTTCGAACCAAACGTTCGAGTGGAGTAAGACGAAGTAAGCTTTTTTAAAGCTGATGTTATGACTAGTAGGCCATCAAGGCTGAGTGAAGAGTAAGTCGAGCCAGGACAGTTTCGACTCGGACGAATTCGAGTCATCTGTTTACTCCCATCGGGAGCGGGCTTTTCGACTGAGGTAAATTTGAGTTTAATCTCAATTGCGAGCAATTCAGCTTAATCTCGGGGGCTACTCCCATCGGGAGCGCTGTTCGCGCACCCGATGATTATGAAGAAAAGTAGTCGAAATGCTGCGACTCCGAAAAATCAAGACGGCGCACCCGAAGAATCAAGACAAGCTCACTCGAAGCAATCTTCATCAACGATTCCATGTGGCGTGCCCCGAAGGGGGGAGTCCTCCACCCGACTCTGCGATTCGACTGAGCACTCGGGGGCTACTGTCGTGGGGCTACCTTTCGGGTCACCCACGGTGATGGTACTTGGGTCACGCCAAGGAAGGCCCAGCGAAGCCCAAGAAGGATTCCGTATACAACAAGTAGTCGACATTGGGTCGGTGAGGAGGTTTCCATATCTTGTACATGCAATCCGCACCGTCCACCCGAGACCCGGTCTGTAGTATAAAGGCCGGGAGGGTGCGCCGTCTAGGGCATCGAATCATTGAACATCGCATTGTAGCCACCAATCTATAATTCCAGACAAGCAGGAGTAGGTCTTTACCTCAACTCGAGGGGCCGAACCTGGGTAAATCGCCCCCTGTTAGCCGTCGTGTTCACCAGCCTGATCTCTCTCTTTCTCCCTCAATCAACCCGGGGTACTCGACCCAGGGATTTGCCGAGCCACAAGCTCGTCAATTGGACTAACCTATTGACAAGATGCCTAGTGCCAGTTCCCTGTTTTCTGTTGTTTTGTATTTCAGAAAATTCTCTTCTAGAAAACTCCTCTGAATTGGACCAAAATTTACGGAGATTTTTTATATGCCACGACGAAGACAGGGACCAAAGGGAAGCACGAGAGGCGCATCATAGGACAGGGGCGGCCTGTGGCCGCGGTCCAGGGGTGGCCCGCGGGCCCACCCCGCCCCTGCGCCTGGTGCCCCTCTCGGCTGCCCCCGACGCCTATAAAATCCTAATTGACCTAATTTCATCGAGGCGGCCATTATTTTCCATGAAACCATCCCGAAGCCGTCGCCATCTCGAAACCTAATTCGTGAGGATTCTGAAGCTGATCCCGACACCCTGCTGGAGGGGAGATCGATCCCGGAGGGCTGGCTCTTCGTCGTCATGCCTTCCACCGGGATGATGTGTGAGTAGTTCCAGCATGGACTACGGGTTCATGGCAGTAGCTAGATGGTTGTATCTCTACCTTGTGGCTCATTGTTTATGATCTTGTGAGCTGCCTAACATGATCAAGATCGATTATTGTAATGCTATATGATGTGTTCGCTGGGATCCAATGGATTATAAAGTTATAATAAGATTGTGCAAGGTTCTTATATGTTAATTTATGTTCTTGCATGCTCTCCGATGTGTGTAGTTACTTTGGCCAAGTGATTGCTTGTATCTCCAAGAGAGAGAGTATTTATGCTAGATCGTAGTTTCGTTCTCCCTTTTGTGCTAGCGCTTGAGTGATAGAAACATGCAAAGCAGAGGGTGTGCCACTGTGCCGTTGCTACTAAGTGTAAAACATCGATGTTTATGTCTTCGTGATTATGAATATTGCTTACATCATGAACTATACTTAATGCAAATATTTGTTGCTTGCAACTTAATACCGATGGGTGACAAGCTGGATAGCGATCCCTAGGTGGACTTTTTAGACAAAGATGCAGTTGGATGACGGTCTTTGTTATTTTTGTGATGCCTACATAAATATTACCATGAACTCTTTGTCGTAGCTAGATTAAGTTTGTGTCATGATTTTGTCAATTGCCTAGCTGTTATTTATTTACCCGTCATATGAGTATATTATCTTAAGGAGAGACACCACTAGTGAACCCATGGCCCCCGGTACATCTTTTTCCATTGATTATAGCACCTTTCACTTGCTTTTCACAAACTCTTGCTCGCTGGTCCGTTTCCATATTTTATTCACTTCACCATAAGTTATAACCGCTTTGTTTTCAGCGGACCGGGAAGATTGACAACCTTCCTGCCGTTGGGGGCAAAGTAATTGTTTGAGTGTGTGCAGGTCCACCTTCGTCGACAGTTACGCGTCGGAGATCGTTGATGGATACCTCCTTGTTGATTTCAAAGTCCCACTGGTTCGATTAAACCTTGGTTCTTCACTGAGGAAAAACTGCTACTTGCTACATCCACACCTTCGCTTGGGGTACCACAAATGCTATAATCACCACCTATCAATCGTCATGGCCACTGTGATGTGTGTAGCCTGAAGCGGCATTGTTCGGTATACCGATGTCAATGAATGACACAAACTATAGCCCATGGGAGAAGCACAACGGTGATGCGGTCGCCTCTTTGACCTCCGGGGAGAAAAAC